>VZTI01004732.1:92382-271125 GCA_013397865.1 Struthidea cinerea
GAGCGGCCCCGCTGTCTGGCCGCAGGTGCCCAGGGCCGGGCGCGCCGGTACTGGAGAGCCCAGCCGAGGCGGTGAGCGGGAGGGTGAGGAGAGGCCGTGTGTGCTTAGTCACAGGCATCCCCTTCCCGGCGGGGCTGTGGCGGTGCCCCGAGCGCCGGTAGCGCAAGATTCCCCGCGGAATGAGGACAGGCGCTGCCCCGAGCAGGGTGGGTGTCCAGGCCCCCGCCGTGGCTCCGCTCCGGTGTGCGGCTGGCTCCTCGTCCCCACTCACAGGTGGGGAAAGCGGCTGGTCAGGGCGCTGCGGGTCACCTGCCCTGCGCTGTGCAGTAGGGCTCTGGAATTGGAACTGGGATTCCCCCTGGCTGGAAGGTTTCCTGTGCAGCCGTCCCTAAACCCTCCTTGTGTGGCTTTTGGCCAGAGCGAATACCGAGAGAGTGGTGAAATGACACAGCGCGACCTACAGCAGCAATGCACAGCACGGAGATCTCCGTGGAGTGGCTTGTGTGGCAAGTTGCACCATTGGTTTGCCGAGGGAGCCATTATAACATATATCTGCAGGCCTCAACAGCCAAGTTGACTGTGTAGCAGACCGGCAAGGCATTGCACAAAAAGATTAGTGGTTATGAAAAGCTGGGATGTAAAATTCAACATGTGCCTCTCAGAATAGGATGGGATGATTGCTGTCAATTGAATTGACAGTTTGCCTGTCCTAAGGTAGCTTCTCTTTGCTTTTTTTTGGCAGTTTTAAATTCCTTCATTTGGCTGTTAAAAGTAAATGGCCAAGAGTGCTGCTGCACTCGGTGTAGTGTGCTGAAATTTGTGCAGTGGGGCAGGCAGAAACCTATCCGAGGAAGCAGCTTGGGATGGTTGGAGAGGAAGGTGGAGCTAGCACTGAAACCCAGAGGAAGTTCAGTTGTGCTTCTGACAAATATGCAGATAGAAGCTGTGTTTGCCTCTAGAAATATCTGAACCTTGTAAAATGTTTAAAAATCACTGTTATGTGCCTCTGTAAAGAACTCCTGTGTTTTATTGAAGGTTCTTATTCATAAACATATCTAAGATGACATTCTGGACTATAAGCTTCATGATGTGATGGTATTTCAGCATTGATTATCATATAATTTCTCTGCCTTTGATGGCTTATTTCATCATATCATTACATTATAGTAATATCCTTTTTAACACGGAACTGGGATTAGTGCTTTAATAATAGTTTGGAAAGGAGTTGAGTTGGTGACCTGTTAATTCAGGAATTCATATTTCCTTTGATATAAAGGAGTCTGATTTATGGTTGACAGGGACAATGCAGATGTCTCTTGAGGAAGGTGTATGGATATTGCTGTGAATATTTCCTTCCACTAATAGATGCAGAAGAGGTTACTTCTGCCCTTTCATTCTGTTGATTGTGATGATGATGATAGATGTTGTGTGCTCTTCATAGAATGATGATTTGGTTTGGCAGAAGTTCAGGTAGTGTCGTGATTTAATATGTGGGAAACATTTACCGTCTGTGATATTTTTATTTTTGACTACTCAAATTCCAAGCTATGGAAACTACTGCATTGTATATAACTAAGCTCTTATAAATCTAGTTTGTAGATTGACTGACTTTAGGCAGGTATCATCCTCGGAGTCTTGCTAAACATACTTGTACTGGCACCACTGTTGCTTTATTGGACACCATTCTGACCCAAAAGTTTGTATCTATACCTGCTAAGGAGGAGGTGTTCACCGAGGTCCCTTGCAGTGACAGCATGTCTTTCACTCCCTTATGGAGTACAGCAAGAAATACAGGGTTAGACAGAGCACTAAGAAAACTGTATTCTCAGTTCAAATGTATTGGATGTAAGATCCTTTCTCTCTAAGTTCTGAGATTAAAAGGACCGGGTTTGCATGACACTGAGATAAAAATTACCTTTGGTTAGCACCAAAACTTCAGAGTGTGGTGTTTTGGTCAAAATCTCAAGGTTTACTTAGGGGCAAGTACTTGACATCATCTGATGTCAGAAGAAAAATGTCTCATGAGACTTCAGCCTCATTGATGCTGGAGATAAATTCTTGAATCAGACTAGGATCAAACCTAGTGTCAAGCTCTTTGGTTTGGGAGACTGCCCCTTCACAAAAGGGATTGTGTGGAGGAGGAAAAGGTTTGAGTTAGTTAATGAGAATGAGCTAGAGCTCCCAAGAGAAAAAGTAAAGAGCCACTTATAAAGCTTGTGGTCTTTTTAACTACAAGCAAGAAATACTATCACTTCCCCTTTTTCTTTTGAATAAATTTCTTATTACTGCCTTTCCCTTCCCAGCCTCAATATTGAACTTACGTGTTTAAAAAGTGTTGTACCCATCCCTGGAATTAATCTTGAGCACAGACAGGCTAACAGATACTTCATCCCAGAAATACAGTCAAGACCCAGATGTGCTGGGGGCTGCTGGCAGTGTGTTAGATGGTTGAGGATGTCCTCAATCTGCAGTCAGTCACTGTATATATGTGTGGTGATGCCTGCCTTGCTTGTGTGGCAGGTTCTGACAAACTGGGAAAGGTCTGGCTTGACTTATGTATGAGGAGATAAGTGCATTGCTATGCAACACAGTGCTGTTTGTGTCCCAGATTTTTGTTTTCTGCCCCTTCAGGGATCTCCAGTTCCTGTTGTTCCTGTTCCATATAATAAAAATAGTGGGTGCTTAGATTCCCTGGGGAAAAAAAAACTCCAACGTTAATAGCTTTAGCTGACTTCCTTTGTTGAAATCCAAAATAGCTGTTAACTTTAACATAGAGGTTAGAACAGATGGCTTGCTGGCACTTGGTGTTACTTCCTGTTAAACTATTTTGCAAATCATTCTTTTAGTTGGTGAGAAAATTCCCAACCATATGATTTGATACCCTGATTTT
The DNA here is from genome assembly GCA_013397865.1 of Struthidea cinerea. Lineage (NCBI taxonomy): Eukaryota > Metazoa > Chordata > Aves > Passeriformes > Corcoracidae > Struthidea > Struthidea cinerea. Next base: position 95,273 of record VZTI01004732.1, read on the forward strand.
TAAACTGGTAACTTGTGGCACTGTGTAGTTCTAATTAAATCAGGTTGAGGAAACAAGTGTCTGCCACAAATATCAAAAGCAGGAATATAAGTTCTGAGGTACTGGGATGTGAGTAATAGATAGGAGGTCTTGGGGAAGTTGCTAAAATGCCTTTCCTTCACAAAGAGCACCTGGCTGCAGCAGGTCCATGGGTAAGTCAACATCTGTGTTTAAAAGGATGATGTCATCCATAATCAAATGCTGGATCCAAGCTTTTTGACCTGGTTGTAGAGTGTGGAAAGAATAAGAGAACAAATTGCTGCTAGGATAGGGAAAGAATAATTGAAAAGGAGAGAGAGAGAGCAAACAACTACTATTACAAGCCAGTATATGCTAGTAACTCAACATAAGCCCTTCATTTCTGGTCACTCCTGCCTCAGACTTAATTGGTGTGCTCTTCCTTTCTTTAGGAGTGGGGTGGCTCTGAATGGTGCTTTCCCTTGTTAGCTCAGTAATCTGACCAGGAACTGTTCTGTAATACACAAAAGCACTATTGCTTCTGCTGTTGGTTCTTTTGGGGTCTTTGGAGGTGTGAATATCCTGGTCTTGCTGCAGCTTGATGTTCCTGATTTGGGGTAGCTGGCATTTTCTTCCTAGGATCCAATGCGTCCTGTATCAGTATAGTTCAACAACCAGAAAATTTGACCTCGGATGTAAGAGCACTTCTTACTGTTGGGATGCTATGTTATAGTTATGTTTTAGGGTGGCAGCAATAGCTGGGAAATGTAAGCAAAAGTTAATGTTGAAGTCTTCAAAGATACAGGCAATTAGTGCTACTGTTTCCTTCATTTTCTATGCCCTCCAAACCCTATTCTTAAGCCTAGACCTAAGGACAAAATATTAAGAATTTTCCTTGCTGAAAGAGCATAGCTGGTCCTCTTTGAGTTGCATTTAGACAGTGAAAATAGCTTTTATGGATTTCCAGAGTGTTTCTCTGAAACACTTAATGTGCCATAAGTTGCCGTCTTTGAAGGACATGCTGCTGTATAACAGCGTGCTCTCAGGAAGAAGCTGCTAAGACCATGTTTAGCAATCTTGTTGCCTTGAAGAAGTTTAAGCAAATATTTAAAGTAGTTTTTAGTATTTTCTGTTCCCAAGAGTGTGGACAGCCAGATGGGAAGGCAGCATTCCAGCAGCAAGAAGCCTGGAGGAAGAGCTCTTGGGTCAGGTTGGGCCATAAAAGAGGGCCATATACATGTTACCACCTAACAGTGCAGGAGCGCTTGGTTCAAGAATAGAATCTGAAGGCTTTAGTCTTACTAGATTGATGTCAATATTTAAAGATTCTAGAGAAACAAAAGTATAAAAGCTACTTAGTCACTTATGTCAGATTCTGCTTCAGAAATATCTGGCCCAAATTTTCTGACTGTAAGTGGATAAAGTGATGTTGATATGATTTGTTCTTATTTATGTCATTGGAGAACTTAGCTACTTTTGACTTGCATAACCATGGAAAATATTGGGAAAAATGTGTATTTATATAATCTGTTCTTGCATTCTAGGTAGAAATTACTTATAATGACAGTATCACAACACTTTCAGGAAGATATGATAAATAAGTCTCAAAGATGTACATTACTGCTTTGCAAAGCCTTTATAGGATGACTTAAAGTCTTGAAGTTTTGCTAAATAAGTGAATTGTGCAAAGGCGTAATATCTCATACATCTTGCAAAATCTAGATGTGCTTTTCAGGAGGTTTTAATGGCTTTAGAGCACATTTGCCTGCTTCCATCGTCACTGAAGAGAACAAAGTACATATGACAGCCTTATTGATTAAAAAATTTAGTGCAGCTTAGCTATCTGTGTTCCCTTGCCTCTTTTGCCCATACCTCTGCCTTAAACATGCATTTGAGGAATAACCTAGTATTTAGATAGACTTTACGGGGGACAAAAAAACCCCAACACTGTTTTTCTCCGCTTTTATAAAGAGAGTCTGTTTTGGTCAGTACTCAAGACATGTAAGTCTATAAGCACTGCAGATTAAGGTCTTCTCCGTAGACTCTATTTAGCCTTTTACAGAGAAAAAGCGTATTTGCTCCTAGATCTGTTACTGCATAAAATGAGTGTTTTCTCCTTGCAGCTATTGATGGGGTCATTTAAAGTAGATCAGTTCCTACAGCTACTCATGTCCTTTAGTCAACGTCTCAGAAACAGTACAGCAAACAGTTTCCATGTCTGCATATCTTTAAGTCAGCCTAGAGAGGAAATCAGCCTCTCTGTTCAGTCTAATGAGGATGCTAATGGTGGAGTTGACTTGCGAACTCTGTATTGATTGCTAGGTTACAGGAAGTTGTCCTGGATGCCATAGACTTAAAAGAAACTGGAAATGTCTCTTAGATGTTCATGTTCATATAAGAGTTTTGCTTCCCTCCTGTGCTCAAGCTTCAGAAATTTTGGAGTAGATGGATTTAGCAGTTTGGAAATACAAGATATTTCCCAAAAGTAAGGTAAACATGGATATAGTTACACATCCTGACTAGAGGTCAGTGGAGTATAATAACTGAAATACCTCATTCTTTCAAGTACTGCCAAAAATCGGGCATGTTATTAGAAAGCAGAACAGATGGACTCAAAAGGAATGCATGGCTAAGACAAATGCATGAGGATACTATTTGACATCTCACTTCCTTGTAGCAAGACATCGTTTCTAGGAGCTTATCCAAGCTCCCCCTTCATATTCTTTAAAGAACAGGATGTTAACCAGTCACCAGCTCTGTGTGAAAATGAATGAACTCATACCTGAGTTGGTAATTTAAAAATTAAGCCAGAGTTCCTTGATTGACAGACTGAAGGAAAATCGGCTTGGAAAGCTCCACCGCTGATTTTGTCTCTGTATAAGTTACTCCTGGACTATCTTCTTATTTTCTGTGAAAAAAATGGTATTCATGTAACATGATAGAAAACATGCTTTTGATTCTGCTTTCTTGGATAACATGAGGGATTCACATGACCTGTATTGACAAACCATTGACAAACCACTTTGTCTTAAGGACAAAGAACAAAACCAGGAACTTCTGTTCAGCAAGCAATAAAAAGCTGTAACTATGCAGCTGCAAACTGGGCAAGTTGAAGTGTAGTCGATGAGGCACTTTGTAACGATGCCAAAATCATGTTGGAGAGGGATACACAGGAGACACAGAAGAAGAATACTGTGTATGTCTCTGTATGGATGGGGGCAATTAGCTGTGTGTTGGACAGGAAGATTATTGGACTGACATAAAAGATACAGTGAGCCCATCAGTGGGCACAAATGAAGGTGTTATTTCTAGTGAAGAAAAAGCAGAAAAAGACTTAAAGCAGCTGCTGTTATAACTGTGATTCATTTCTGATTACATATGGCAGGGAGGTGGGTGTGTATGAAAGATTAAATTCAAGGAAAAAATGAGAATATCTTTTGGAGTTACAAAATTCACTGTTGTGGAAAATCTGACTATCCAGTGCATGTAGTCATCTCTGCTTTTTTTGGAAAGGTAGATGCTGGTTAAGTTCTGAGTGGGGAGCACCTGTAGTTGTGCAGTGCTCGGGGTCAGTGTGTAGCTGTGGGCGTGGCTGTTTCCATTAATGTCTTGGTCCTGCCTGCTGCCCGATGCACCCTGTTGACAGAGGGCTTGGACAATGGTAATCTTGTCAGTTCGTGCCCACGAACACTGCTTGGAAGAGGCTACATGTATTGAAACTCATACACATGTGCACTTACACATTCAGAATCATTAAGTTTGGAAAAGACATTTAAGATCATCAAGTCCAACTGTCAACCCAGCACCACCACAATGTTCACGACTAAGCCGTGTTCTCAAGTGCCATATTCATAGGTGTTTTGAACACTTACAAGGATGGTGGCTCCACCACTTCCCTGGGCCGTCTGTTCCAATGCTTTAGAACGCTTTCAGTGAAAAAAGAATTTCTTCTATCCAATCCAAACCTTCCCTGGCACTACTTGAGGACTTGGTGTGCATTTGAGTGATCTGTAGCTATTTTCATGCTGCTAACATTGTTGCAAGTAGTTTCAAGTCTTTCTTTTAAGGGTATGGCTTTAAGTGTATCACAAACCTGCCCCATTGGGAAAAGAGTGATGGGTTTTAGAGAGTAAATGACATCTTGGTCTTTCCACTTGATGAGGTTGTAGTTGATGAATAAAGAATGACCTCCCAAAAAAGGCCTTTCTTCATCTGCTTCTGTACTACAGGGTAATGACTCACACTTAAACTGACATCAGCGATGGTCTAAGAGATTGTCCAACCTCTACAGCAGCCCCCTGCCATTGGGCCCCTGGGGGTCTGTCAAAGCAGGGCTTGGCAGACAGGGCTGTCCTGCCACCCCAGCCAGGACAGTTGCACCTGAGGACACTGAGGCAGCCCTGGGCACTGGGGGGACAGGCTGAGGCTGGGTCAGGATGTGGGCATGTGGGTGGGCCCATGGCAGGGCAGGGATGTGCCAAGCTGGAGCCTGGCCCTGCTGGGGTGGGGGCTGATGGCCCTGGGTGGCTGACGTGGAGCCCTGGGCCAGGCAGGGCCAGTTAGGCATGGTGGTGACCCTGGGGCACTGGCAGCAGTTCCTTGAAACAAGCTCCTTGGCAAAAGCCCTGACTTTCTGTAATGGCTCTTCCACAAAAAAGTGTTCAGAAGGAATTTGCTCAGTTGAACCATTGTTCTAGCCCACTTCCCAATAGCTGTGGTTCTCTGTACCCTGTCCCTACAGCTCAGGCTGTTGGTAGACAGCCCTCCTGTCAGCCATGGAGAGCCTGGCTGCTGCCACAGAGTGACTGGGAGATAGTGCTGTCTTGTCATTGCCTTTGTTTCATGGGTGCCCTGCAAGTTCTTTTGGTTCAGATTACCTTCAGTGTTTATGTCTTGTGTATGAAACAAACCTTGTGGGGGTTTTGGTGCACAGAGCAGTTGTGCAAAGTTAGGAGTGAGCTGATCCTTGTGGAGGCCCACCATGGTCACTGTGTTCCATGACAGACTTACTGCAGTGAATTGGAGGCAAATGATTGAAGTTGGAACCATCTCCGCAGTACTGGCTCTGAGTTTCACTTTGTGCTTTGCATTACACTACATCTGTTGCAACGAATCTTACAGACATTAAAATATATAGTGGGATGAAGCAGACAGATGCAGAAATATCTGATTGGATAAATACCATCTAATCCCCATCAGGTATTTTCACTAAAATTGTCATTAGTGAAAATGCCTGTTTGTCTCCATTTGAATTGGATAGGTCTGGCCCAGCATCTCCAAAAATGTGTAGCATAAAGATCTGTCAAAAGCTTAAATGTTCTGATGGGACATTTTTACTTTTATTTTTATTTAATTTCATTTAATTTTATTTTTTATTTTTAATTTAATAAGAACTTGAAAGTGCATTCCTGAATGGAGCTGGACTTCTTGAATTTGTTTATTAAACCTTTAGATAACATGAAGTTGGGAGTGATTCCATGTACACTGAAGAGCAAGCTGAGACTTTCCAAGGTTCTTGATAGCCTGAAATAGTCTGGTGCAGGGAACACAATGGCATCGTGCAAGAGGGAAATGCTTAGTGTGAAGGCAGCACTGACTAACAGCAGAAGTGGAAAATGGAGGGGAAGAACTGTCTGGGTGGAAAAGGAACTGGTGGTTGAAGCTGAACACCAGACAAATGCAACTCAGTGTCATGCTGTTATGAAAAGGCAAACATCCAAACAGAGTGTACAAGACTTGAAATGAGACTGTTTTGCCGCTTAGGAGAGAGAGTCTGGGTTGTCAGCCCAGGTGAGGAGCATGTGATTAAATGTGAAGAGAAAGGACAGAAGTGGACAATCTACTAACTTGGCCGCCTTTTAGTATTCCGGTTTTAAGCCAAAGGGCCATATGGGTAAGTAAAAGAGCTATTATAGTAAAGGGAATTATCTGCCTTACCTGCTCTGAAAACTAAATATGAGGAATAATGGGTATAAATTGATGGATAATTTAATCAGACATGATAGAAACTCTCAGACAATGCAGTGGTGCAGAAGACAAATGTGTCACTGAAAACCTAAGAACAAGTGTCATTAACCTCTTATATCTGTTGTAACAGTCTGACACCCAGTATGTGTGCTGAATGGGGATAGAGGCCTTGGACTGAAGGACTTCCTGAGCTTCCTTCCAGCACTCTTTTCCTTTGTTTTAGATTGGTTAAGATAAACTAGCAAGCTGCTTAGTGGCAAGTTAAATGTTAGAGTGTTATGCAAAGGACTTGCTACTTGAATCTCCCATGTCAACTTTTGGAGTGGGGAGAAGGCTGTGCAGCTTGTGGGAAAGAGTTGTGTGCTCACAGAAGGCTGCCTGATCTGTTAAGGTGAAACTCCCTCCTTCCCTTTGACCCAGAAAGTGGCCCAGGCACGCTTGATGGTTACTTAGGGTGTTGTTTCCACACTCACTTCTATGGTAATGAGTTGGGTGTCCATGAATCTTGTATCTCTACTCAAATGACTTACTCTGAGACACCTTTATGTTCAAAGCACTAATCTGCTTGTGTTAGGGACATCTGATATGACACTACCCAAATACTTGTGAGATTAGCAGTGCTACATTCCGGAGGCAGTGCATCATCCAGTGGTGCCTGGGTTTGTACTTGCCTTTGTTCATGGCACTTTTTGAGGTATACAGAGCTTCCTTGCAACTGAATCCCAACACTATGCTCAGTAGAAATTAAGGATGGATACATGGAGGAAGACAAGCACAGGTCTGAAAGAGGCCCAGCTAAGTCATAGTGCAGACACCTGCAGTAACTGATAATCATGTAACAGGTGTTCTGGCAAGAAAGAACAACAGAATGTCTACTCCATGTTCATGGACTGGGTATCAGAAGGTTGTTTCTTCACTTCTTTGTGAGCATTGCAAAATTGTTTCATCTTCAAAGACTACTTTTTGGCACTTAGGTTTTCTTTTTTCCTGATATTTACCTCAAGTATACTTAAAGAGATTTGCTGTTTAGTTTTCTTGTGTTTTTTTCTCTTGCTCTTTTTTTTCCTCTTTTTTTCTTTTTCTGTCTTTTTTTCCCCCTAGGCTAAAAATAAGAAAGTGTCATATTTCTTCACAATCTTTCCTTGCAAGAATCCACCCCTACTTCTAGGAGTACTTCTCTGCCTTTTGCAGTGTAGGATCAACTCTTTGTTGACAAATTGCACAGGTGTCCAAGTAAGGTCTTACAGTTCCTTGTTCAAAGGTGCTAATACGTCAGTATCTCCACTAAAAATAACCTGCTTTATGCTACCCAAAAAACAACTGTTCTAGAAGTCAGTTGTGTATCACTTTTCTGCAGAATAAGAGATTGTGTCTGATAATTAGAGAAAAAACTTTCAATATGGGTTTGTAAGATTTATTTTGGCCAATAAATTCAGATACTATCTAGTGGGATGATCAGCCCAGTATTTTCTAATAGTTTTTTCAGCATAAAATTGGTTCTAGTTCCATGTCCTGGTAAAAAAAAACGAAATAATGCCTTTCTCAAAGTCACCTCCCTTCATCCAGACAATTTCTTTCTCAGTCAAGGATCTGGGTAAGGAGGACACATTAATACTCTTACTTATCTTTGCTGCTGCCAATTAACAAGTATCCAGCTAGAAACAGAACAGATAAATTCAACTTTCCTGTAAGTAATATCTTAGAAGGTTACCCGCTAAAAATGATTTTAAGGTGACCTGTCTATGATACAAATGTCTGCATTTGTCTTGATGTCTTTAATTAATCTTTCCTTCAAAATCTATTCAGTGTTTAAGGAGTATTGGGATCAGAGCAACAAGTTAAAGTCACCAAGGCTCTTATTTCTTTTTAGAAGTCTTTGTTTTCCCATCTTGACATCTTACCTTGAACTTGGATTCACTTAGGTTCTTCTTATGGGGCTCCTATTTGAGTATTTGAGGATTAGAAACAAAAATATATACTAAATGGCAAGATTCGAAATTTTTTCTGTCTTTGTCACAGGTATTGCAGCTTCTGGTGTCCTGTCCTCGGACTCTTGAAACTTACCCTGTTATAAACCTCATTAGTTGCCTTGAGAATGAAGCCAAAATCCTTGCCCTAACAGCTGAAACATGCCTAGGTTATCATGAATCTCTGTCATGAAAATTGCTCTGGCTTCACTTCCTCCTTCTTCCCCTTCATTCCCCTTTTATTTTATTGAAGAGCATTTTCGATCTTTCTGTACAAGTCATGGCTGTTTCTGGTTAAGTGTGAGTACACACACTTCTGTGGGTGTGAGTACAGCCAGCAGTACCAAAACTTATAATCCCACTAGACTCAGGTAAATTCAAAATACATTGAACGAGGTTAAGTTCAAATAGTAGTGTGGGCACCTAACTGCTTTCTGGGACAGATGGTGGGTGTAAAGTATTCAGCTATGGATATATTTGAATTGGTACTGTCAAAGTACCAATTGAATATAAAATGGTTCTAGAAATACGAAATGGACTTGACACTGTTAATGCTGTTGTTGAGTTTGTACCAGTTTGCAACTCTCTTTTTTCTTTTTTTTTTTTTTGGCTGCTGGCTATCTCTGCCTGAATCAATGAAAAGAAGCTAAGTGAGTATCAGTTTTTTTCTAAAAGCAGCCATTTGTATCATATGATGAAGCAGAAATGTTTGATAGCATTTTATGGGCATATATTGCAGTAGAGTGAGCGAGATGTTAAAATAAAAACTGTGCCTTTTCTTCAGGTCTTTTGCCGAAAGGTTGACTCAGAAGGGGTCTGAGTATTGACCTGGAGCAGCTTGACATCGAGCAGCACACTGCCAATTGTTCTAATGTCAGCTTTCTTCCTAAGAAAAAAGGGCAATGGGATTCTTTTTTTTTAAGCTGAAATGGGCAGCTAAAGGGAGAATCCTTCAGCACAATACTTTAATCAGAAATGGAACAAGAAATAAGTGTAACAAAAGCTGCTCAAAACTTTACTTTCAAGCTTTCAGTTTCTACTGAATCCTTTTAATCTGTACTATAACCTCTTTCTAACCTGCCCTTCTGTGCTACAGCATTTAGTTTCTCTAATTGTATTTTGCTTCCTAGAATCTTCTCCTGTCATGAAAACGAATGTTACTCTTGTATCTTAATATTCCAATACTTCACATCTTAATATCTTGTTCTTAGTCGTTATGAAACTTCCTTTTTTTTTTTTATTCTCTGGGCTCTGCTAGATGCCATGTCTCCACTGTTCCTATTAAAATTGCAGATAGTCAGGAGCAGGAGTTCTTCAAATTTTGCTTCTTAGTAAGCCAGGCTGTGTGTGATTTTGCTCTGCCCCATGTGCCTAAGTCCATTTTTGTGAGAGGAGAAGGTAAAGGTCTTCCAGATATTGAGTTCTCACCCAGCTTACAGGAAGATAGCTGATAGGGTGACAGCCTTTTGAATTGCCCTTGCTGAAAGATAGCTTGCTTGAGTTCAATCCTTATTAGACAGCACATTTGTAGTGAGAGGAGCCTGTAGGCTCCAACAGCATCTCCTGTGATGAAAAAGCAGGTTGGTGTTGAGAAGTGAGGTCATATGAAACCAGTCTCTGCCTGTTCTTGCCTCACACAGTGTCTCATAAAGGTAACGGCTGTTACTTCTAACATACCAAAATTATGGCCAGGTGCTCCTGACCACATTGCTCACCCAGCCTACTACAGCTGATGTTCCAGATCTGCTTTTGTGGGAGATACAAAATGTGAACTGTCACACGCACCACAACATCAAATGTAGCATTAAAAAGTTGGGAGGAATGCAGTATGCAGCTCAACAAAATTTGAGTTCAGATCTAATACTGATGTTTATTTATGGGTTTGGTTATCCCATGATTATCGAATCTTTTTGGATTATGGTTGCACTTCAGGAGTGTCAACTGCCCCCACATGGAGTTTTGAGTTAGCGTTTTATTTTGTCTTGAGTTTTGAATGCATCTGTGCTCCTGCTGCCTAATAGAAGAGACCAGTGCAGTTCTACAGGCTAATGCACTGAGTAATGGGCCCAATTCTTTATAGCAAGGATTTAAGGAATATTCTCCCTTCTCCCTCACCTGTATTGGCAGGAGTGGGGATTGCGTCTCCTGTGTCTGGTTCTTCCCTCACTTTGTGAAGTGTACCCTGTAGTCCCTCATCTGCCAGACATTGGTTCTAGAGGCAGGAGGATGTGACCAAAATCAAGCAATAATTTCTATAAAGAAAGCAAAATGTTACCGTTTTTATAAGCAGTTTTGGTGTAGCTGTTGCTTTTCTTTTCGTCTTTGAGACTAGCTGAACTCAATGTTCTGCATACTGGTGGAGCTTGAATGCTTCCTAGAGAAAGGAGACACAAAGATTTCTTTTAAGTTTTGCTTTCTCTGACTGCTGCTGTAGGGAGTTATTGTTAGTTGCCTTGTTTGTAATTTAGAAGAGGGAGGAGAAAGTAAGCAAGCTTTTAAACTCAAGTAAAAAATAGTCTTTTTCTAAGCAGTTTTAAGCACTTCTTTTGCTGTGTCTTCAAGGACTGCATACTATACTTGCCAATACTCATTCTTTTGCAGTTATTTCTGTGTTTTATTATGGACTGCATCACTTGACATTATAATACTTATACCACTGAGACATTTTTTTGGAGCAATCCTAGACGAGAAGCAATGTGCTTAATCTCACTTCAAAAACATGCACTTCAGTGTAGTGTTGCACTGATAGCTAAGAATAATTTGATCACTGTAGGTTAAGGTTAAGTATCTGCCTCAAATGCTTTCTGCTGGGCTGGAGCTGAAAATACCCTAGAAGAGGTTACAGATGTCAAACTGTAGCCTCAAAAATTTCTTAAAAGAGATCCCTTTTGATGTTTATTGAAAGTACAACCTGTTTGCTTCATATCCTGGCAAGAACAGAAAGTTTGGTATCAGATCTGAGTGGTAGGAACTAACATTAAATCCCCTGATCAAAAGGAAAAATCCATGCTTCCTGAAGAACATGAGTTCCAATTTGCTTGCTAAGGTTTGCGAAGAGTGACCAAAATCTGTGGTGGTCATAAGACCTAGGAGGGAGGACAACGGGGCTGCAGGATAGACTACAGAGAATTTTCAGAGAATAAAAATACATTCCCCTTTTTTCCTACCACTACACATATTGCAACCTTAGTCTTGCTTTTAGGATTAATAATTTGCGTGGCTGACTGCAAAATGAGTGTCTGCTCTGGAAACCTATTTCTGCTAGAGAAAACCACAAGGCTCTTACACATCCTTTTGATTTGTGAGTGATGTGAATTAAAATTCAAAGGGAAGTGTCAAGGGATGTAAATATAGTGCATTATTCTTTGAATCCAGAGTTGCATATAAGCATGTGCATAGGTGGTACTAACCTTAATGATATGTGACATATTACTTGAATGATATGTATTTCTTTAGTGGCATGAGAAGTGTTATACCAATGCAGAAGGACCTCTGACTGATACCACCTCTCGCCTGTTCTTACAAGAAGACAGTTGTCTAGGAGGACAAAGGGAAATGACTCCTTTTTATATTGGTATAAAACCTACAAGTAGATCAGCTGAAGCTTATAGGATTTGAGCACACATTCAGCTCTCTGCTAAAGAGAGCGTGAACTGTATCTGCCAGGCTGCTTTAGTCCTGAATGCAGTTACTGGAGAACTCTAGGGCGATGTTCCCCAATCATTTCTGATCATTCACCCCTATCAGTAGAAGCTTTTTCAACAGGAACCCTCAATCCATGTATATTTATTTATAGATTATATACTTGCACTACTGTATTAATATACTATGTACATTGGAAAGCATACACAAAACCATCATTTAAACCAGGATGAGATAAAGACGAAATTAACACTATTTAATTTTTTTACTTTGTTAACAATACAGAAAAATGTTTTCTTCCAGCGCCCCAGTAGATTGTCTTGTGCAGCACCCCATGTTGGAAAGCACTGTGATAAGGTCATGCATGACCAAGCAGATGGTGCCTGGATCTCGGCAAGGAGGACTGTGGTCATTTGTGTACAGCTCTGCCAAACTGCTTCAGTCCAGGCCCAGGAAGAGAATTTCTGTAAAGTGGTTTGAATCTCCCTGACAGGGATGCTACCAGACCCAGATGTAGCTGTGATGGGAAGCCATATGTTCACCTGCTTTCTCTATCTTCTTTCTCCTCCCCAAATAAATAACATTTTAGTTTGCCTAGTAGGCTCGGGGTTTTGATCACACAAGGCTATAAAAACTCCAGGCCCAGTTTTGCTAATAATCTGAAGGCTTCCCCCCCACCTAAGTAAAACATCAATGGGGGTTATAGCATTTCAGACCTAGTAGAATCTGGACCTTAAGGGAGGCATGTAATAAATTCTTGATGTGGAAGGTAAACTGCTATCTGTTCAGGGCCATTCACAGTGACCAGGAAAGGAGCTGCATCAACGATGATGGAAGAAGCTGATGGAGTTTCACAGTAGCTCTCTTACTTTTCTTAATTTTATTTTATGAAGCAGTCAACATAAAGAATGAATGGAAATAAATGTTGTTTAAATGAGAGCTTTGTGAACATAGCAGCAAATGGCTGAGGAACTGGAAGGGCCATGTGAAAGAGCAAATCTGTCTATAATGTAAAACCAACTTTAGCAGTTAGGTCCAGAAAGCTTAGGAAGTGGGAGGCTCCCTGTGGAGATATATGTTCTTCTGTATTTGCCTTACTTTTTCTGCACACAGAGCCAAGACAGCAATGCAAGACAGCAATGAAAACTGGAGGCTCTCAGATACTCCTTTCCTTGGGGGATTCCATACTCAAAGAGTGCTTAAAAACCAAATCAGAAAATGAAAGAAGTTTTGGAAACAGATAATCATACTTGATACCAGAGTTGCAATGCTGTTACCCTGACTGGAGCAGCACCATGTGCTGATTTCTCCCAGAAAGCAAGTTGACACTAGGATTTCTGATGGATGAACACTGACTGAGGCATCATCTCAGTAAGGGCACGAGGGAAGATCTCGGCTTTCTATAAAACACAATGGTAAAGAGGCAGAGATGCTTGGATGTCAGTAACAATGATAGGAAAAAGAATTTTGCCTTGTGAGAACAGTGACTTGCTTAAATAACTCTCAGTTATTATGTAAGTGAAGACAGTAAGACATCTAGAGAATTGAATTTTCCTTGTAGAAAACATTGTGGTACTGGATGAACACCAGTGTACCCCACACAGATGTTGGGCACTTACTTGCCAGTGGGGAGTGTCCAAGGCAAGAAAGTGACTTGCAAGAGCAGCTCTGTGTGAATTGTTTCACATCTGTTGTGTAATTTGATTTTGATGGCCTGGCTGACTGGGCTGTGCAGAAGATTATATTTCTGCCTTTGCACACTTGCAGAAATGTGTATGTCACCTTACTGTGTTTTGATTTTAAGCCCATAGATTTGAATCCATGCTTTAAGATTTTAAATGCCTCTTCCATTGTGTTGAGAATGATTGAAGAAGGTGTAGGTGTGTCATGCTCGTACCTGTGGATTGTACGAAAAGAGCAGGGAATACAAGTTCCTACACTTTCATGTAACATTACACTGTCTTCAAAATGAAAGAGAAGAGCAGCAGTCCTTCCCCAGCAGTTATGGCGTTTGATCTGTGTTTACCTGCTAATTACGTATTCCTTGACAAAAGGAGAAAGTGTGACTGTAGATGCCAATACTGTGTTAATTCACATGGGTCAGTGCTTGGGAGCAAGGGAGAGAAGTGGAACCGGACCCAGAGGGGGTTGGAACATCTAATTTTACTTTTTGAACAGCCACAGGCTGGCCAGGCATAGGTGCAGATCTTTATTCTGTGACTTACAGCTGAATACCATACAGATGGACACACTGCTAACCAGTGCTGGTCCAGCTGGTTGTGCTATCTGACAGCTATTCCTTGTCTCAGAACATGTGACCTTAGGAACAGCAGTTGTAGACTTGAAAAATTCATATTAACATACACCTCATCTCATCACTTCAGTGAATTGCCAGTGGAATGGGAAACTGAGGGATGACACTGTCTCAAAAACGCAAGAGGAATGGTGGGGAAAGTGGCAAAGAAGTGGACCCTAGGGAAGGTTGAGGTCAGATAAGAGCGAGCGATTGGGGAAGGCTAAGAATGTGCAGAATGGAGCAAAGGAAAGCAGGGCATAGGTCCCAGTGACAGCCTGAGACATGATTCATCAGAAAAACTGATTATATGGTTAGCTGGAGATAGTAGAGCATATCAGTCACAGAGTCAAACATTCAAGGAGGCTGACTTCCAGTTCCTGAACTCAGGAAATAATTACTATAGCATGATGGGCAGGCGGTTAGGAAGGGAAGTACCACTTCTCTCTGAGCAGCAGTCAAAAACCACCGCCCGTCTTTAAATGAAAACTTTTCCAGTTACTTGTCACCAAGTAAATACACTCCATCGTGTGAAATTGTAAGCCAGCCTGATATGAAAACAGCAGCTTACGTCTTTCCACTTTAAGAAAATTAGTCTGAAAGTATATAAGAGCATGCAGGGCAGGCCATGGGGCCAGGGTTTACACAGCAAAAAAACATAATGGAAACTTCCATTTTACTAGGTTAGTAAAACTTTACCTTAAGCATGCAAATTGACTTTGCCTAGGGGCTCTGATCGGTCATTGGCTTTTGTTCCAGGCAGATTTTTTCAAATTGTGAAGGATTTAGCTCTGGTATAGTCATCTAAAAATCTGTTCTGAACCCTGCTGTGAAGACTGCATGCTTCTATAAGAAGACTATAGCTAGCAAATGTGAAGCTCCAGTCACTGAGGTCTCCAGCTATAAATGTCCTAATCTGTGGTTACAGAGTGGGAAGCTATTATTTCTGTTGTGATAATGCCCAGAAGCTTCTGTAGGAATCCTTAATGTGAAGTGCTTGGCACTTTGCAAACAGAAGGACACGCTTTGCAGTAGTTACTCCCGTGTTACTAATTTAAATTTACCCTGCAGGTGCATCCTGTATATTTATACCTGCAGATTCAAAAAACTGGTGTTTGGGTGTGGTTTTTTTATAGCAGAGAGATTTATTTGCTTTGTCTTCCACTCCACTACTTAGTATGACCCAGATTTCATCACCAGCAACCATTTTTTTTTAATGTGAACACACCATGAAGTTCTTTGAAAACCTCTGCTTTACGAAATCTCTGTTGGTGCTAGGTCCACAATGAGAAATACAAGCTACTTTCTCCTTTTATAACCTGAAGTGTGTTCTTAGAGTGATTCATTCTTATGAGATCTTTCAGCTTTTACTGGTTCATATGTTGGCAGTCCCCAAGAAGCCTGGACAAGTTGACCTCTAAGTGTAGCTGTGATCTGGTGTTCTGGGTGGCTACTAGTAAGCAATGCCTGTCTGGTGACCTCCAGTCCTTCCCCTGCCTGATCTCAGAATACAGCACACTAAGCCTGTGTTTGAAGAGGTGGACACTGGCTCCAGAGTGACAAAGCATCTCACCTGAAAGGCTGTGGGGGACAAGTACACAATGCTTTTCTCTGCAAACCTAGTTCCGCGGGCTGGTTCCTGCTCCACTTGTGCCCGACAGCCGCACAACACAGCGTGGGCCGTGGTGGGAGCTGGCTGCCAGGAGCCAAGCAGTTCCGCAGGCTGCGCGCTGAAGCTGAGCAGAGGTTGCGGGAGGGGTGCTGTGTTGCTGAGGGACTGCTGCTGCTGCTGAGGGTGAGCGGTGCTGTGCCGCTAAGGATCCCACTCGGACTTTATGCACTGTTTAGCTCTGAGTTGTGTTTCTGGCTTGCTCTCTGCAGATGCAACTCCTTGAAAACTTTCCCCTGGGGTACAGTGGCTTGTAAACACATTTGTGTCACCCTGAAGTTAACACAGGCAGTACAAGTAATAAATCCCATCTTTTTCACAGGTGGCTGCCTTTTTTTTCCCACTCGTAATTGTTGAAGATGTGCACTGACTTCTTAAAACTGGCAAGTCGTGGGTTTATAAGAGTTATTAGGAAGCCTAAGCACTTGCAATGCTGTGGAGTGTGTCATGTATCCTGCATGTGGTAAGAGGATTAGGGATGTTGATGTACATGGTATATAGAAGTCATTTATTGAACTTTCCAGCTGCTTGCCTATTTTGAGTTGAGATGTTCAGACAGCCTGCAGCACTGGTCACTTCTTAGGGCAGGCAGAACAAGGATTGAAAAAAGCAGTCTAACAACAGGGACAGGACTAAAAGAGCAGAAAGAAAACAAAAAGCCCACAAAGTGATATTGTGCATGTGTAAAGGAGTCCTGACCCTAGCAAAAATTGCTAATACGTGACCTCCACTTTGCATCTTAGACGTCCTCTCAATCTAACGCACCAGCAGCCGCAACATGTGGCTTGTCGCAAGATTTTTGAGGGTATTGGGGAGGAACATGGAGACTATAAAGCGAGGGAATTACAAGTTTAAAAGCAGGTGTGTAAGTGCAGATGCAGTATGGAGTGATGAGAGCTCCTTTGCTTCTTAGTCTGCGGTGACGACAGCAGAGAAAACTTTTCTTACTGGGCAGTTGATGAAACTCACCTAGAAATGCAACTGCACACTTTCCTACAGAGAGCAGTAAAATCGAAGGGAGGCTGGTACAACCAAAAGGAACAGGTTTGAAAAAGCCTGAATATTATCCCCAT
Source organism: Struthidea cinerea (assembly GCA_013397865.1). Classification (NCBI taxonomy): domain Eukaryota; kingdom Metazoa; phylum Chordata; class Aves; order Passeriformes; family Corcoracidae; genus Struthidea; species Struthidea cinerea. The sequence goes on from VZTI01004732.1 coordinate 111,881, forward strand.
GCAGCTCCTGTCATCAGCCTCTTTGGCAGATTCCAGGTTTTGAGCTCTTCTAGCAGAGCTGCAGCATCACCCTGCTCATCACCCTCTCCCAGGTGGGTGCTGCAGTAGGTAGTAGCTTAGTTCTGTTCGTGAGAAGTAGCACTGAATACTTTGGGGACTATGTGCTTACCCTAACAACTACTGTCTGTCTTCCCCAGGAAGAGCCTGTTGCTGCTGGGAAGCAATTGCTAAGACCAGTACTGTAGCTACCTTGGCTCATGTGGGATGGAGATGAATCATTAGGAAGTTCTGTACTGAAATTAATGTTAGTGTGTGATAAGGTTATCTCTAATGCTTTAGTGAACTGTCTGGATTTCTGGTTGCTATATTTTTTGTTTGTTTGTTTGTTTGTTTTTAATAACTGATTTTTGAAAAAAACAGAAAGCCATTTCTTTGTGAGACTTGCTCAAAAACTGGAGGTTCATTTTTTCAATGGCTTATGTGTGTGTAAATGGCAGGAGTTGATGTGAAGGCTTTCAGCATCTCATTAGTTGGGTCATTTGCTTATTGACTTTTATTTACAAAAGATAAATTAAATATTGTGGTGATTTGCTTGGAAAACAGGCTATTTTTCCTCCTTCAAACACAAAAGCCCTACCTTTCAAGGCAGGGTCCTCACATCAAATATTGCTGATGCTTATACAGGTGGATTTTTATTTCAAATTTCTGGAAAGGAGCAAGTTGCATGTGGGTAATGGTATTTGTGAACAGTGTGCACTAGAACAGACCAGGAGCCTGGGACAGAAAGATGAGATTGGTGGGATTGCACCTGCAAGAGTTGCCAGTGCAGAGGAGGGATCCCCCCATGGAACCATCCCAAAGCAGTCTTCTGGGATTTAGTTATGAAGGTCACCCTGCTGGTAATGGAAGTTGTGCTGACATAAAACTATCCATGCTGCTTTGTACAGTTATTTCATTAATGTGCACAGCTGTGCCTACAGACAGATGTGTAGCTGCTACGTGATCTTCTAAAAGCTGTATTACAGGTGGTGTATGAAGTCAGCACATCGATGGTCGTCTCTAATCTGCTAGATATGCCCAGTGTCAGCTGGGCTGCCAGGAGCAGTGCAGTAAAATGTTAATAGAAAACTACAGTGGCAAAAGAGTGCAATGGACTATTGCCATGGAAGCTGCTGCAGCAGGAATTCCCCTGAGGAGGAGCATATGCAGTCCCACAGCTAAATAATGTGCAAAGAATTATGTAAGCTGACACAATACGGTCCTGCTTCAGCGTTGACTCTGCTGCTTTAAGGTCCTCGGCTTTTGGAAATTATTTTAACCATAAGACTTTGTACCAGTGTTTTGGGAGGTTCTGTTGGGTGTTGGGAAAATGGTGATTGGTAGGTTGCAAGATCTCACCACAGAAATTAAGTATATAATTAAAGGTGTCAACATCAGCTGCAGTGGGCTTTTTATTCTTTGTACTTGTCACAGCTTGAAAGCTTTGTTGCTTTAAAACATGATGGTAAACACAAAGAAATACTCTCTTAATTAAACAGTTTTTTGCCATGGCTTAAATCTACAGCAAGGCACACTTCCATGTAAGACTGCCACAACATGTCTGGCATGTTTTCATTCTCACACTGGTGCTGTTGGTGGTACAACATACATTTGGTCAATGGGAAAGGTGTAAGACCTGCACGCTTGGTCTCTTGAAAATGTCCCAAAATTTAATTGTTCTTCTACAGTGTCTTATCACACAAGGTAATCTACTGAGTGACAGTCAAAATTATTTACCCTTGGTATCCCAGTCTTGATGCCCCACTGAAGTTCTTCACCTTTTCCAGGCTGAACTGCCAGCACGCAGTATGGAGGAGGAATGGGCAGGGTGCCTTGGTTATCACCCCAGTCTTTGGAAGGTCAGTCACCATCACATCAGGGGAGGAGACTGTCTTGTGTTTGGTGGAACAAGTGCATTACTTGTCCCTGACCTATGCCGGGTTGCTCTGGTACACTTAATGCTCAAGGGTTTTGCTATAATGCTTAAAAAACTGAATGACGGTCTGGATTCAGTACACAGCATGGAAACAAGCTGAATTGTGGGAAATTCCATAGTTTGCTAAATACTTCATTAATTTTACTGTTTAATTTAAATTTTACTGTTTGATTTACTAAAGAAGTTCTTTATTTAATTTATCATTAGCTCAGTGCTGCTTGCTGTGGAGGCCAGGGACTCTTAGGACCAGAGTCAGCACAGAGCAGCTCTATGCTGGTTTTCAGTCCCCTTTCATTTGTCCTTGGATTGCTTCTAGACACAGTTCTTAATGCTCTCTATGGATAGAAGTCAGACTGCAGTCTGTAGATCGCTTTATTGCTGACGCTGTGAAGAAAACAATCCTTTTTAATGCCAGGGAGGGAAGAGAAAGTGGCCTTTCACAGAAGCTGTTTGGAACAATTTTTTGACTACGGTTATTATGTGTAGACGTGGAGGCATTGTCAAAGGCTTATTTATAAGGTTGGAAGAGTGCAGTCAAATCACACTTTGCTAAATAGCTTGGAATAAACTTACTGAAACTAAATGTAGAGCAGAAGTGCGGCTACTTAGAGCCCACGCAAGGGTATGAAGTAAGTTTCTGTAAAGGTGACCTTGCAAAAACTTAACCAGAAGCATGGGCTGCTGAGAGCAAGCCCTTATAGTCTAAGAAGAGACCATCTTTGGAAGGACTACATCCAGTTTCTTCTTTCTAAGCCAAGAGTGTCTGCTTGGGAGTTGTTGACTTTTTTTAATTGCCTCCTCCTAGGTTGGCTCTCAGCTCCAAGCAGTGCCACAGTATGGATCATGTTTTCATCCTCTATATTGAATTCTTGTGCAAGGCAGTCATTAAAGGAAACTAAGATTTGTTTACCAAAATAACAGATGCAGACATCTACTTGCCCAAAATACTGGTCAGAACCACAGCTGGTATAAATTAGGATGATGCCTTTGGCTTAGCAAAGTGGGCCTGTCACTGAAGCTTTGGTAGCTTTTTCTAATGAAGATGAATAAAAACATGCAGCATAATATCCTAAAGACCTGGATACTTGCTGCCCAATTCCTACAGGAGAGCGGTCTCTGAAATAAACTGGAATAAAACTCAGAAAAGAAGTGTTACGTGAACTTCGTTCAAGTTGTCTTGACAGGCTTGTTGTAAGGCCATCAAACCAGCTATGGTTTGAGGATGGTCTGATGTACATTTCCAGGCCATTAAGAATAGAGCTGAAATGAAAACTGATATTCTGGCAAGCCAGATAAGCTCCAGTGCTTCCAGAAGTTACATGAGGAAACTTAGTGTAAACAGAAATTCTGAAAAATCTCACTTGGGAAATATTAAAACACCATTTTTTGTTTCCTTGTCTTTTTTTTTTTATCTCTTTATATTGCTCTCCACACATTGAAAAAGGTGAGAAATTGTTTTAATTGTCTGTCATGTTTTATGAATTGACACCTTCCATGAAGACATAATGATCTTTCTGATGGATGTATATTTTCTGACAAAAGGCTTTTGTCAGCATTTTTTGGTGTTCTCTAAATAAGACCCAAAAATTGTGTTATGCACTTTTGCAAAGGTAACTTGTCAGGAATATAAAACAGTCTCTAACTGCTTGGACTTAGGAAAAGGGAATTAATTGGCTTTTCAAACCCTGGTTTTTGAAGGCTGTCCCATATGTTGGAGGAAAAAGTACTTCCCAACGGCCAAAAAAAAAAATAGTTTCTGGATTGATTTTTGTAGGTATGTATCTGTATATAAAATTGTTAGATTTTTCCTCGAGACAATAAAATTACTTCTAAATTCTTGAACTGATACTTCTACCACTCCTGTTCCTGATTTGGGAGTATTGTCTGCCGAGCTGTTGATGAAGTTGCATTAATTTCAAAGTCAGCCATGATTGGCTCTGCACAAGGTTTGTTTACAAACCACGCAATTTGGGTTATCATACATATGGTAACACCTGGGCCTGTCAGCGTAATGGGATATTTTATCATGGACCTCGATTGCACTTTGAATGAGAACAGTGTCGTTTGCCCAGCAGAGCAAAAGAACTTTGACTGCATTTTCTTCTTACATATGTGATTTATCCTGCCCAAAATGACGATGCTTTTGACCTTCTTAAAATTTGGATGCTATGTTGTAAGCACTGATAGGTTACAGTATGTTTTGAAACTTTCCATCTTTTGCCAATTTATTCTGAGTTTATGTTTCAGACTTTATTCTGAGTCTGTCAACTCTGAGCTACTAAATTACAGGTTGGTAATCAGAACAGAAGAAATTGAAAAGGATGCATGAACCTGTTAAAAATGCTCTCAAATTAACTAATTCTGCAAACCAGTTAAGTAAGGAAAAAGCATTTAATTCACTTGGAGTTCTTATTTTTTTCCTAATGTGGTGCTCAGTGAGGAATACTAGAAAGGGAATGAAGCAGGGGGAAGGATGTGACCAATGGGGATCCGTCCAAGAGAGAAAACCAGAGATTGTAGGAGGAAATGCAGAGGCTGCCTGAAGTTCCACCTGAACTTTTTCTTAAATCTTTCTGGGTGTTCTGCAGTGGATATATTTGCTGAGATGTTGAGTGTGCAGCCTGCTCTCTTGCTAGACATCAGAGCCAGCAAGGCAGCTGCAGTTTGCCCCGAGCCGAGTTGAGCCAAAATGGGCTCTCCAATGCACACACTCCTGAGGGCGAGGTGCCAGCCTCTGCTTCACAATCGGATCCCCAGTACGGACACACAAATGGCTGTTCCTGCTTAGTTTTTTTTCATTTATTTTGAGACTATTCTTACAAATGGAAATGTCTCTCTGTGGGAGACATTCCTTCTGAGTGCAAAATAGAAAATGGAACCAACTAGTCAAAACAGCAGTAATGACTTGCAAGGTGGTTGCTGCAGACAGCCCGTGCAAGTTTTTGCTGGCAGACAGGGTGAGAAGGAAGAAGAGCTTGTGTGTGTATGTTGTATCATAATGGAAGTTGTTTGTTATTTTCCACGTCCTACAAGGTCACTTAGAGCAAGCCCAAAGTTCTGCTGCTGGAGTGCGTGCTGCCCAGTCAGAACTTCATTCAGTAGAGCTCCGTCCCTGTCCTGACTGTGCATAGAATACTGGATCTGGCTGCATGTTTGGACACTCCAAGAGTGCTTTTGTGCTCTGTCTCTGCAATTTGGATTGGAAACCCTGACTGGCTTTTAAAGCAAAAAAACCCTATGAAAGTAAATATATTCTCCATGCAAACACTCTATAGCAGAGGAGAGAGAAAAATCCGAATTTTACATACAAGTCATAATTGTATAATCATTCTGAGAATGGACAACTGGGCGAAGCCATTCTTTCATCTGAGTGAGTAAATCTTTGAAAGGTAAACAGTGTATGTATGAAACACTGAACTCTTTTCGTATCAGTATCTTCTGTGTGCCATTTAAGTCAATGTAAAAACCCTTAAAAAGTACAAATTAGCTATTTAAGTTCCTTATGCAGACTGTTGGCTCTCTCTATGGGATCTATTTGTGTACTTAGATAGAAAGTCATATTTAAATATTTTAGGCTGGTCATTAACTATGCAAAACTCAATTCATGTTAAAAATTCGGTTCTTTTCCTACTGAAATTTGATGTTGCTCTTGTTATATTGTGTATCAGTTAATTATGAATCAGTTGTGCTCACTTTGCCAATAAAGGCTGTTTTTTAAGGCAGTGAGATTATACAGGGGCTTTCATAATTTTGTTTAATCAACAATTATGTTGACGTTTGAGTCAGAAAGTGATTCAGCTTTTTTTTTAGAGCTGTGTGGATTCTGCATGACCAATGAGATACAAAGCTAGCATATTTATTTCAGGGAGGAGAGGAGGTAGCAGATTCTCTGTGGCTGGAGCAGGACTGCTGGGTAAGAAAGAATTGTCAAATCCAGTATACCTGTCAGGTTTCCATAATCACATATCAAGGTAAATTTGTGCAGCTGCTGAAAATTTAATTACCCCAAAATTACATTTTTATGCTTCTGACTGCTCTCGCCTCCATGAAGATGGAGTCCAGTGTGTACCTACTGTCCATATCCACAAGTCTCAAGACGAACATATTTCACTTTGTACGACTTAATGCTTTATGAATTCTTGTTTGCTGTAGGCAAGATTTAAAATATTACCCCTAATCCCAGCTTCTGCTTCTGAAGACAGGAATTTCAAAACTATCTCTTTGTGCTACCGGGAAGGTTGCCTGAGCACTGGAGTTGAGTTCAATAGCTACTCAAGATTTCATATATAACTAGGAATACACTCTGTTCCATGTGTTGTTATCAGAAAACCATACCTACTGCAGAGTAGAGCATCTTTTGTGAGCTGTAGCAGTCAAGCCAGTGCTAGCAAAAAATTAACTTCCTGATCAAAAGAAGTAAACTTTTTGTTAAACGGCTTTATTATTACATTAGCAGTTAAGGTTAAGTAAATATATCTCTTCTAGCCGTAGTTTTCACTTGATAATGAAAACATTTTATCATTTAAACTGAAATTTTCTCTTCTGTCCTTACCAAAACATGGTTTGTGTGGGGCTCTTTCCTCTGGCCTTACAATATAGAGGAATGTGCTTTCAACTGGAAGTTTCTCAATCTCACAAATTAAAATTGGAAAGCAATCTTTAAATAGATGGTTTTTTCCCACTGCACTTATAAAAAAAAATCCAGTTTTGTTTGGTTTTTTGGCATTCTTTGCAATCTGAATGTTTATTCAAAGTCTTGATGCTATTTTTGCTGTCCTTTTAGTACCTTGAGTTCACCAGAGGGCACCCAAACATTAAGGCTTAAGAGTAAGTCCAACCACAGTATGTGTGTAATTCCTTGTAGTTCTGTTTCATGGAAAATTTCTGCAAGCTGTAGTTGTTGCTGTAACTAGGAATGTGAACTGAGATATGGCGGGGCTGGAGAATGCGGCATGACCAACGTGGTAGTGGATCTTTGCAGAGCCAGGTTGTGGAATGGTCAGTCTCATGCTCTGATCCAGCTGGGAGAGCTGATGCTGAGATCCAAGTAGCCTTGTAGTGCAAGAAAGACTCGCTCTTGTTAGGCAGAACTCCAAATGAGAAGCTGTGTGCCTTCTCCTTTTGATTAGGAAGAGTGTTTCAGACAGTCCCAAGGCTGAAGGCTGCTGGACTAAGGTGCGGAATTTCTTGGATTCAGCTCTTGGTTTGGGATTATACTCATGACACTGTCTTTATCACACCCTGTGTCTTTATCACAGGGGTGTAGAGCTGCTTTTAAGTGCTCCCCTGTGCACTGGGTTTGGAGAGGCTGCTCCTCTCAGGGTATTGGTTTTCACTGCTTCTGTAGAATATAGAGTGTCCCCTGCCCTTACCTGGTGACTAAAGCACTACCACAAGGTGCAAGCATGAAAACTACTACTGTTAGAATGGAGCTTGGTTAGTTTGTGGGAGGGATTAGAGGAGAGGGTGCTCTAAAGACTGGTGTCTGCCTCCCTGTTCTTGTGGGTTTGATGTTCCTAATTCGGCTTAATGTAATCTGGTGTCTGACTGGCTAACCTTGTAACACTGATACAGTGCTGCCAGCCCTTAGAGCCTCCTTTTTGGGTTGTTTTTTGCCCTCCTCTTATGGAATAGTTGAAACTGGCAGATGAGTGAAATGCTAGAGTAATGACAGCATGGGACTGCAAGGCAGATTACATTATGGGAGGAAGAGGACCACTGCATGCATTGTAGTGCTAAAAATATTCCCTGTGACATGGGACAGTGACACTAGCCACATGGTAACTGTGACTTGTTCTGGTGATGTGCTTCCTTGGGGATGTCAGAGTGCAGGATAAAACTCCAGTGTGGTGGCAGAGACACAAAACTCAAAAACACATAGACATGACCTGTATGTGATTCTGTGTGGAGCAGAGATAGATTGGAAAGTCATAGAATTTATGACAATGAACTAGGCAGGAATTAGAGGTACAAGAGAAATGGTGGAATCCGGTTCTAGAGCCTAGGAATCGTCATCTGGAATGAGGGCAGCGCTGTCTCTGGAGGACTCACACTGTCCTTCTGGGCTGTTTGGAGGAAGGCGCTGCTTTGACACACATATGGACAAATAAAAAACAATCCAGAAAAAGGCCAAAACAGTTGCTGAGGATAAAGTTGAAGATAATGCGTAAGTGGATAAATAAAATGCATGCTTGTCTCAGAGGCCTGCATGCTACAAACTAATGAGTGTGCAGAGCAGAGGAAGAAACTTTTCAGAGTGTGAAGTATCGTATAGGAGGAAGAATATGGGGGAGGGAGGGGAAGTTTCCTGATGAAGTCTGTCAGACAATGGGTACATGCTGTCATTTGCATTAGAAAAATTAATCATGCTTTTAATTTCTGGTGTTGGACATGCCATGTGGTGATCAGGAGTGTGCCTATCTTCCCTTCTCACTTTTATCCTAGGTCCAACACGAAAAATGCCCCTGACTGCCAGTGCCATGGACTTTTTTCAGCTCTTTGTCCCTGACAATGTACTAAAGAATATGGTGGTCCAAACCAACATGTATGCCAAGAAATACCAGGAGAGGTTTGGTAGTGATGATGCCTGGATTGACGTCACCTTGACAGAAATGAAGGCCTTCTTAGGCTACATGATATCAACCAGCATCCACCACTGTGAGTCTGTTCTCAGCATCTGGAGCAGTGGCTTCTACAGCAACAAGAGCATTGCACTTATCATGACACAATCACGATTTGAGAAGATTCTGAAGTACTTCCACATTGTGGCCTTCCGCTCGAGCCAGACAACGCATAGCCTCTACAAAATTCAGCCTTTTCTGGATTCTCTGCAGAATGGCTTTGACTCTGCTTTCAGACCTTCACAAGCCCAGGTAAGAAGTAACCTGTCGGCAGGGAACATCTGACATGTGCGCTCTGGTTGTCTCACTGTGACAGAAAGTGCACAGCATAGCTGCCTGGGGAAAGAGCTGGGGCTTCACAGTGTGAAGCTGTGCTGTGGTGCGTCCATGAAACAAGAGAGAAAGCAGCACTGTCCTGTGCGAGTGCTCATCAGTGTCTGTCAGTGCAGGCACCAAGCCTGTTTCAGTAAGAATGGTGCTCTCTGAGCTGGAGCTGTTTGCTTTAGTGGCCTAAACATGCCTGGAGACTTCTCAGTGAGGCTGGTACCAGTAGGTTTTGCTATCCTGAGGATGGGAGGTTGCAGGTTGTGCAAGGGCAGAAAGGGCAGAGCTGGTGCAGCTGGGCTGGAGGGAAGACCAGTAGCTGCTCCCGCTGCAGGCTGAGTTGGAGGGAGGAGTAGAGTTTGCTGAGTGACTGTCCCTGACCTTAGCAATAGGTGGTTGCTTTATGGTCCAGTAACACAGCTGCTTCCTCAAAACTGGAAAGGGGGACAGCTGAAAATCTTTTAATATTAATCATACTCTATTTAAACTTTGTTCAGTATAAATTATCTGCTTTTGAAGCTGTTGCTACTGGTCATGTTAAGAACTCTGGAAAGAAAAGAGTAAGCGTGGAATATGTTACTGCTTGACATAATTTTTCGATCAATTCTCTGTTTTCAGAATATAAATATTTCACTTAGGCATTTGGAAAGGGTGTTGTGCCCATAGTCCTCTTTTTCTTCATGTTTCCCTTCTGAAGCATCACATTTTTGCCTTCTGCACAAAATTAATGAAGACATAGATGCATCGCATCCATTGAAGTGTGCCTAAAATAAATGGCGAGTGATTACAGTTTCTTCTATTTTATAGACAATAAAAATCATACCTATATAACTCATGAGAACACAGCTGCCTAAAAAGCTGTTAAGGTAGAGAAGGGAGGAGGGAGGAGTGTTCTCACTAAGCCATGCAAAGTATGTTTCCATTAAGACAAAACAGGCAGTGAAGAACATCAATTGTTGGGACTGAGCTCTTATTAAGGTATGAAATCTAATCCTTATGGCTGCTGACTTCAATGGGCAGAAGATAAAGGCTTCAGAAATGTGATCACTGTGTCTAATGTAAATGCTTATAATGGTGTGCTGTGGCACACGCTGTGAGTGCAAATCCATTAAAGGCTATGATTTGATTTGCATGTATATCCCTTCTCCCATTCCCCATCCCGAGCAAGGCTTGAGAACGGAATTGACAAAATCACAGCACCCTGTTTGCAGTGGCAAAACATCTAAATCTTCACAAGCAAAACTTATTCTTATCCTGAGCTTGGTAAGGAGATGCTACTTAAAAAAAAATAGGGGGGAAGAAGTAGACACAACCCAATTCTCTTCCCTCCCCCTCCACTTCTCTGCTCCTTTGTCAGTGTTTACGTCAGTGATTTCTATGCAGCATGTTTCAGTGATATTGAGTGGAACAAAAAGCACTAAAATACAGCTTCAAAAATAACCCTATGAGAAAGAATAAGGTTTTGAATCTGTTGTTAAAAATACCCTAGTGTACCTCCAGTAGCCTATTGGGGGCTGTTCCAGGCCTCCTCCTGAAAGGAGCCTTGTGTGTAACATCCTCCTGGGTGCCATCAATCAGGGCTGCACGCTACTTGTCTCAAGAGATGAGGACCCCATCTGCTCAAAACAGGAGGAAAGACCTCTCCCTGCAAATTGTCTTGCATGTAGACTGCAGTAAACATCAAACCCAGAATGCCCAGTGAGAAATACCAGAAATAATTGAAAATAATAACCCAGTTACACAGAAACAAATGGAAAGATGAGGGGGAAGAGCCATTTAGATGGGCTTTTGGAAGTTCTGCCTGTGAAAGCCAGTTGGAAAAGGGGGGCCAGGTTTCTGTAATCAGCAATACCTGAAATGCCAAGTTCAGAATGGATTTGTTGCTTAAGGTACATCTGTATCTTAAACATGAGACTTGTGGTACCTGGGTGGCTTGTGGCTGACCCACGAGCTTTATGCTACCTTCTTGTAAGTGGCATCAAACAGCTGAATCACAGCTCCTGTTGAATGCAGCAGGGCTGTTTGGGCTTATGGGTAGGCTCATTATTGACTTTCTTCCTCTGGCAGTGTGGACTCACAGAACACGGGTTAGGAAGATGCCATGTTTAATTCACCCCTGTGGACTGAGCAGGGACAATCTGCATCCAGCAGGCAGTACAACATCTGCCTTCACAGTTATTTCTTCTATAGATTTGATCTTTTCTTTTTGGAGAGCTAGAAAAGATTTTTCAAGTGGAACTTCTGTCAGAAAATACTTAGGGGTTTTTTCTCATCTGTGACCCCTCCCCCTGCCCAAATTTGCCTGTGAAAATAACACCACAGTTGCTATGAAAGGAAACAGGGGGAAAGAACTATGCCAATATACCAAAGCAAAGAAAACAATCTAGTGAATTATAACTATTTTGCTAAATATACTGAGCAAACAAAAGGAAATAATTACCCTCCAGCTTATGAAGGAATTGAAAGCCCAGAACATTTTAACTGTGTATCAGCAGTGCTAGCTTTAGTTTCTGAAGTTAAAAAAATGGTGTTCTGACCTAGATTGGTAAAAAAAAAAAGACAGGAATATTCTCTGCATCTTATCTCTCCTCAGCATCATCTGTATAATTAAGCACTGCCTCTACCTGAGCAACAAGAGGTGGAGGTTTGGGTCTGTTCTTGTAAGCAGTGTTGTTTCTTCGCTACTTAGCTTTGTAGCTGTGCTACTGTCTGCAAGCCTGAAGGCAGGGAGGATGCCCTGCCTGCGCTCAGGAGGTATAGAGCGACAAATTCAAGGGTACTCACCTGCCAAAGATATACACTGAATTCCAGAAACCCGAGGAGTTCGGGGAAAATAACATCACTGCTCAAATATCCTTCTGTGCCTGCTGAGTATTTATATGCTTGTCAGCAGGATGTGACTAGACAGCATTGCTGTGTCTGGCTGCCCCTGACTGGTGTGGGAGAGGTCAGGAGCATAACTCCAGGTACTCTCTGCTTCCCTCTGCCTCTAAAGTACCTTCTCTTTGGCGTCTTGGAACCAAACAGTTTTGCATCTGCCCAGTGGAATGTCAGCTGGGAACAGTTGTCTTCTTATCTCCAGCAGGAGTGGACCCCCTGGCAAAAAGACAGATGTAAGTCCAATCTCTTGCTCCAAGGGCACAGTGCTAAACTTTGGCCAGTTACTAGGAAGCTTGTTTGTGTTTCGCTCTTGGTGGTATCATAGGGTACAGCTAGGCAGTTTCAACATAGCTCTTCCAAACCAGCTCACAGCTTTAGATGGCAGCCTCTTTGAAAACACAGAGGGACAAAAATAGGCTGGTCAACTTTCTTTTGTGTCCTTATGATTAAATATTCATTTGATATTGGGTATTTCCAAATTATAAGATCTTGCTCGTGTTTTACCTCTGTATGTCAGACTTCCTGTTCTCAAAATGATTCTTCAGGAGCTAAGGGTGCGGGTCCCAAACCAGAACCATTCTGTCTTAGGGCTTCTTTGAGTGTGACACAAATACATAAATATTCAGAGAACACTGGCCAAGTATAAGACGTCAAGCAAGAGAAAGACAGAGGAGTAATAAGAATATTGAACAGCAAGGTAAATTTCTGGTGTCCTGTAACTCTTGGCCAGTTGATCCTTTGGTGAAGCCAAATTTTAGGGAGAGTTTGGCAACAGAAAATGATGGAACTTCATTGCTATTTTTAATGGTAATGGAGTGCTGTAAGAACTGACTTTTTGTTTTTAAGAGGATTGATTGAAGACTGAACAAATGGGCAGAGGAGCATGGAATCATGGCTCCATTGGAGGTCGGAGTTAACCTCTGAATGATGGCAAAGACAAACTGTAAAATGTGGATAGGCCAATCAGGACTATGAAAATGAGAAGAGAAAGAATGTGTCTGATAAAGTGGAGAAGAGCTATCAGAGAGAAATAAAGAAAAGTGATGTGGTCAGTGTGATAGACTTGGAAAATGGCTTTCCAGTCTGTAGGAGAAGATTGCCTTATGTTGAGTAGAAGTAAAACTGTTGCAGGATGGTTGTGGGTTTTGGATGTAAACTTGTCTGGGTGGGTGGGTTGTTACTCTAAAATGAGTGCCATTTTAGAGCTCTTACTCGGAAAGCATGGAAAATGCAGGCATTGCCTGGCTGAGAAGATTTTGCAAGTAGGGGGTAAAGACTGGCATTCAGATTCACAGGGCAGTGGTATCTGCAGCAGGAGGAGAGGGGTGTCTGCAATGACCAAAAAAGGAGATACTAAGGGGTTCTTAAGTGAAGGGAGATGCTCTCAAATGCAGCATAATGAAATCAGAACTGACAGTGAGATATGCAAGCGGAGATGTCAGACACCAGCAAAGGAATTTAGATTAGACAGGAGGAGCTTTGGAGCAAAGAGGCAGAAGCACGAGCTACTATTGCTGGAGGAATGACTGTGTGCATAAAGGTCCAGTTACCCAGGGAACTCTGCAACTGGGTGGTACCCACCAAAAGCCAGAGACAAGGCAAGCTGAGGCAGCTTCTCCAGGAGACAGGCTGAAGAGACAGTCTGTGTTGTGGATGGTCATGGATCTAAGGAGGAGATGTCTCATGGGTATGTTGGTTCATTATCTAAGTATATGGAGTCCAGGAATTCCAAGTACAAAAGACATAGTGATCCGGGGCTTTTTCTACAAGCCTGTTTGGGCTCTGGTGAGAGCAGGATGGGTGGAATTCTGGCATGGAAAAAGCATTGGAAATTATCTAAAATGGAGAAGAAAGAAAGGCACTCCTGGCAGTGGCTGTTTTGTTCTGTGAGTGAAAGATACTGTGTGACGGAGCAGTTGATGGAGTCCCATCTTGGAGTCTTGCCTCTGCAACACTTGTAGTGCAAATACATGTTGAGAGGAAAACAAATGTGTGAAAAAGAGTGAAAGTTTGGCAGGTAGATGTAGCAGGGAAAAGGAAAAGGAAAAGGGAAGGAAAAGAGAAAAGGAAAAGAGAAAAGGAAAAGAGAAAGAGAAAAGAGAAAAGAAAAGAAAAGAAAAAAAGAAAAGAGAAGAGAAAAGAAGAAGAGAAAAGAAGAGAAAAGAAGAGAAGAGAAGAGAAAAGAAAAGAAAAGAAAAGAAAAGAAAAGAAAAGAAAAGAAAAGAAAAGAAAAGAAAAGAAAAGAAAAGAAAAGAGAAAAGAAAAGAAAAGAAAAGAAAAGAAAAGAAAAGAAAAGAAAAGAAAAGAAAAGAAAAGAAAAGAAAAGAGAAAAAAAGAAAAGAAAAGAAAAGAAAAGAAAAGAGAAAAGAAAAGAAAAGAGGAGGAGAAGAGGAGGAGAAGAGGAGGAGAAGAGGAGGAGAAGGAGAAGGAGAAGGAGAGGAGAGAGGAGAGGAGAGAGGAGAGGAGAAGGAGAAGGAGAAGGAGAAGGAGAAGGAGAAGGAGAAGGAGAAGGAGAAGGAGAAGAGAGAAAGCAGTGTGATAGCAGTGGGGGAGCAAAGCAACTGCATGAGGAGCTTCTTAGACCCTAACATAACTGGGAATTTGAGAGAAAAAAATGGGGATGATTTCTATGAAGAAATCCACAAGCTATCTTACATCAAAGGAAGTCAGAATAGGAAGAGGGCAGCACTTGGGGAGTGAGAAAAAGATGGTGAAGAGGCGGCCAGGAATATGCGTAGGAGTCAATTAAGCTTGAAAGTAGATCTTTATCAAGGAAGATGAGAAGCAGGAAAGAATATGCCATAGGGGCAGTAAGCTCACTCCTGTAAAAGTGTATATTGCAGCAACAGCAAGAATGGGGAATAGGGAGGGAGGAAATATCACTTTGCATGGGGATTTGACAAATAGATGGATTTGAGATTACAGAAACAGCAAGGAGACTGAGAATGCAGGAGGGTGAACAAACTAATAGGATGGGCCAGTAGCACCAGGGCTAACTTTTGTCCTAAAAACACCATGTCAGTGCCAGGAGCAACAAATTGCTTGCTTTGAAAACAAGCTGGGGATCAGCTGTTCCACCAGCAGGCACAGCCCATACAGTGCCTGGCTTGCAAAGTTCTTTACAGCTGTTGAAGTAGTGGTTGCATATGGAGGGGTGACAACACTTGTCCCCCACTCTCTGAAGGAAGCAGGAAGAGCAAGCTCCAGGGTTTTCGGTTCATTTTCCTTGCCTGTCCACATTTTTTCTTTGCAGAAACAGCAGATCTTGCCCTAGTCTGTTCACATTTTTATTCCCTCTTCACAGAAGTTGAGTAGGAACTTATAGAGAAATTACTTACATTCAGCACAGGGGAACAAAGGAGGGGAACTCTGGTTCCTAGGGGAACGCAGGGCTGAGCATGGGCAGGGAGAAAAGGAAGATGGAGAGAGGTTTTAAATATTCAGATTTGCTTTCTAAATGTAAGGCTGACAGGCCTTACTGTGCCATAGGAGGCAGAAAGAGTGTGAAGGGTAAACAGGATGCAGTAGAGCTGCTGTGAGGAGAGTTGATGCTATGGTGCAGAAGGAAAGGAGCTAATGACAGAGGGTAAAAGATGTCCTAAGGTGATGCTTAGACAGCCTTTTCTTTCTCCTGCTCTCCATCCTACAGCAGGGGGGATTATAACAGTGGAACCACACCACTCAATGGGATCTGGCAGGTAAGAGAGCCTTTCCAGAAGCTGAGAAATTCTTAACCATGTATCCAACCCTATCCCAAAGGATGTGCTCCTTCCGTCTGGACATGAGAGGCAGAAAGGCAAAAGTGAATGAGGGCACATTTAATATTTGCAAAATACTGTCAAAAATATTTGCAAAAATATTGCAAAATCCTCTGGGGCGGAAGTGGGAAACGCCCCAGATGGCCTTTAGATAGGAGGGGCTGTGTTCTGTGTGGACCTTGAGAGAGAAGGAAGATTTGGCTTCAGGGCAGCTGCAGCTGGAAGAACAAATAACTTTGTGTGCAGCTCTCCTTGCTCACATCTGTGTTTTGGTGTATAATTTGAACATTTCACAAGAGTGCTTTCAGATGGTCCTGTGAATGTTTCATGAGTCGTTAAGAAGTGGAGTGCGTATAAATGACAGTGTGCAGCCATCACTGTGTGGGGAGGGCATGGGTGCCTATTTTGGGCTGACAGAGTGACGTTCAGCAAACATCTTGTATTCATGAGGCCAGCAGCTGCTCATCTCTGGTGCTTAACTGCTCACCCACCACATCTCTCCTACAAGCATCGCTCCCAGGTTTAGTGCAGCTTTGTTCTCATTTCTGCCACTGACTGCACGGATGTGCACAAAAGTAGCACATGTGCAGGCGTGGAAAGGCTTCATCTGGGGATGGGAGCCTCTTCATACCTGTATCTGAGCCCGTGTCCTGGAGGGATGGTCACTGGAAAAGAACAGACTCCTTTAGATTATAACCAATCTGACTATTTTGCACATCTTTACAAGGGTATGAATTATGGCCTGCTGGGACTGCTTTCCCCTCGTGTACAAGGAGGGGAGCCTGCAGAGACTTGCTCTGATTTAGATGTACGTGTCTGAATTTGGTCAGCATTTATCAGCTGAGACCCTTCAACAGTTTGCAAGTCTTTGTGCTTTCGGAAGCGGCTTGCTAGACAACTTGCACATCGTGCAGTCAGGTATGTGTATGTTATGCACAGCTGCCTGTGAGCTGTGGGGAGCTACCAGTACTTTTCTGTAGGTGAGTTCCACAGTGTGATACCTAACAGTTTTGCTGCTGAATTAATGGAGAGAAGTGTAACAAAACAGTTATAAGAATCAGGGAACCACTAACAGCATCTGGATGCAGAATGCAGAAACTGCTTCACTTTCACAGGTCTTCGCTACTTGCTCCAGTCTACTTTATCTTTTTCTATTCCTGCCTCTGGTGCTTTATCCTTGTCTCTTTTTGTCAAATTTTTCAGCTCCTGAGGCAAGAGAGACTTCCCTGAAGCTGCTGCTGCTGCCAGGAAAAATATTTTCTGTCTCTTCACCACCTCCTTAAATGGCAGCAGAAAATACCTTCTTCTTCCTTAACTTCTCTTTCTCTTTATTATGTGTTTTCCTTTGCTGTAACCAAGGAACGTACTTTACAACATATTGCAGGGGATGTTTGGGTGTAAGACATTCTGCCAAACAAGATGAAGCTTATCATGAAGCTTGGAGAAGGATGCTGCCAACAATCCACTCTCCCTGCCCCATCCCCTGCATCATTTTGGAGGGATGTTGAACTGTAGCTGATAGTAAGAAATGAAAGCTGTGCCTCGCAATGTTTCCGAACCATGTGTAGAGCAGCTGTCCATAAGGAAGTGTGCTTGTCCAGGCTCTGGTTTATGTTGGATGGTAGCATCAAACAAAAGTGAGTTTGCTTCTTTGTTTGGAGTGATGCACACAAGCACAGTGCAAGGGCTGTATTTCCTTGAAAGAAGTTAAGGCACCTTTCTTTTTAGCAATCTTGTATTCTTCTATTTCTTTCCCTGCCTCTTTTCTTGCCACTTGCAGGTACTACATGAGCCCCTGATCGATGAGGATCCTGTTTTCATTGCTACCTGCACAGAGAGGGAGCTGCGCAAGAGGAAAAAGAGGAAATTCAGTCTTTGGGTTCGGCAGTGCTCATCCACTGGTTTCATCTGCCAGGTGGGTTTTACCTCTTCAAATGTCATGATTCAGTTCCAGCAGGCCCTTAAATGTATTGCAGGACCAAGGGTAACAGTCACTTCTCTTCATTACCCTGCTGGGGGCTACCATGTGAATGCAGGAAGCCTCTGACTCCTGCGGATATGAGACCCAACAGACAGTGATGACAAGTTCCTGATACTTTGTTTGCTATATGATTTAACTGAGAGTTTCTGTCTCCAGCTGGCTGCCAGCCCTCAGCTAATTACATTGAAATACAGTTAAAAGGTCTGTCTGTTTGTATATCCTAAGTTTATCTAAATGTCTGAGTACTGTGACTTACGTCATTTTTTATGAATCAGCTTTTCTCTCTCTAAGTATGACACTGCAACTGTGATAGCCAACAGTGTCCAATAGACTAAATCAATATGGTATAAAGATGTCAATTTTTCTGTGAGGAATATATTAGTGGGGGTTCCTATTACCTATCTTTTCACACATCTACCTCTCTATCAAAGAAATAAAATCTGGTGTGACTTCAAGGTGAGATGTAAGCTGGAGTGAGAGACATGTTGAAGGGTTTGTTTTTATTGTTGTAAGGGATTGGGAACTTCTTTTCAAATTCTCAGCTTCCCCAATTGCTGATGTATTTTGAGAGCCCTTGAAAAATCTGGTCATTTATTTTGATACTTAGAGGTGAGGGGGGCAGATGTTTTCTAATATTTCTTTTTCCCAAGAGCTCCTGTGAAAACATTGTCCCCTGCATGTTCCAGAGTGATGGTTCAGAGGTAGGATGTGCACACTGCTTGCTCAAACTGAATGCATTTCAGAATAGGGCCTGTGGATTTGCTGCAGTTGAACATTTGTTCAGAGCAGAATTTGGTTGGTGAATCATTATGACTGTTTGAGTAGCTGTGCAGGAAAAGAGGCTCACTGGGAACAGGAGTTTGTGTTTTCAGCAATGCTGTTCACTCTGAGAAGAAATTTGGGATCCTACATCTACCATCTAGGTTTTAAAGCAGCTGTTTTCTCTGATACAAAATAGATTCACCTTGTGAAGCATCCTTGGAAGTTTCTGCTTTCAAGGCTTTTGGAAAGTCATTTGCTATATAGAGGCAGTGTCTTTGATCTCCAAGGAGAACTTCACCAGTCCCACATGCAGTTTATTACTGAAGCGTATTGGGTACAGCAAGCACAAAGTCTGCTCATCTCTCTTGCCATGCTCCCCCCAGCCAACTGCCACAAAACTAATAAGTCTTCAGACAAGCCAAAGGTTTCAGATTCTGAGCTATAATTATGTTGCACCTCCCGTCCTGTCCACTGAGAGACTAAATTAATGGAATGTCAAATTAAATGGAATAGATGCTCAGCACCACCCTAATCCTCCCACTCCCTTAATGAATTAGATACTCATGCTTCACTTGCATCCAGATGACGTCCAGGATTATCTTGCCAGCTGCCTTCTATTTTCATTCCATGACTTGGCTGTCATTATCAACGTGCTGAAATGACTGGGTGAAAGGGACCTTAGGGAACAGTGAAAAAGAATATACCTTCATGCTAAAATGGAAAAACTTAATCTGGGGAGGATGGGCATCTTCAATTATGATATGCTTGAAATGCTATGTTCATTTATGTGTCACGCTTACAAGTGGTCCTGCAGAATCCAAAGCACTTTTTTCAGTGGTTATTTGGTTTATTTAGGGTTTTAAAACAGAGGTTTTGTTTCTTTCCCTGTGTTTCACAAATGGAGAGAATTGATCTAAACCAGAAGAAAATCCAGTGTTTTCCCTTCATGTACACATCTTCCTTTCCACCTCTTGTGAAGCTGCCATCATGAAAAGACTTGTTGTCTGATAGTTAAGGACTGACCTGTCTATCACCTGCCAATTGTTGGAAAAACCTTACAGCACTTACTTCAAAACATGCAGACATTCTGTAATACTGTCCGGGTGAATTCCCTCCCTCACTGCTTCCATGCGATGACATTGAGGTCCTTTTATTCAAGATAAAATAGGACTATCAACACTTCATAAATCAGGCAGTTTCAAAAATCTGAATAATATGTATCTGTAAAAAGGTGAGCCAACCCAGTCAGAAGAGAGGACAGAGGTATGTATGACTTGTTTTCAGGAGTGGAAGGAACCTCAAAAAGTTGTTGATGCTTCTGGCCAAATCAAGGTCCTCCAATCCTGAATGACAACCCTGATGTTAAAAAAAAAAATCTCCATTTGAGGAACCTTAGTTTTCCCAGTGTTCTGCTTTTCCTACAATTAAAAGGATTGGTTGGTTTGTTTTCCTAATGTAAAATGGATATGCCACATGATGAGTTAGTCTGTGAACTCTGGTTGGCAGCTCACAGGTCAGCGGTTAATGTTAGGAGATTCCACTGTTTGTCTCCTCAAATTCCTGTTCCTGCTTGTTCTGTGAACAAAACTCTGAATCACATTTTTGGGTATGAGTAAACACTCCTGTTTGATGGCTCATCATTTACTTTTTTAAGGAAATGGTGTTTGGTTAAAAATCTAGCCCAATAAGCCATTCATGGAACAGAAGTGGCAAGTGTTGCTTGTGGACATAAGAAGGTGCATAGGTTTATATAGTCACAATATAAATAATGTATGAATATTAGACTGCTTTTCTGTCTTCTGTACTCCAGATAAGTTGACTGCACCCTGACAGTTAAGTCTTTGTTTTAAGATGGATGCACAATTTCAGATTATATCTCTGCTTTAGAAAATCTCAAGCAGAGCATCTCGTTGCAGTGAATAGCTTTGTTGCTGAGCATCGGTCAGCTGGCCAAGTGGGAACATGCAGGAAGGAGACATCATTCAAACAATGTAAATATATGTGTGCTGCAGTTGGGAACACGAACAAAACCTCTCAGAGAGTTCAGAAGGGCTCCAGGAGGGCTGACTTTGGCAAAGTGGATGGCAAAACTGCCGTGATACTGTTGCCTTTTTCATCTGCCCTTGACACTGGACATCAAGGTGGCAGCAGCTGCTGGGGGAGAGGGCTTGGGCCTTCTCATTTCTTTCTTTCTAATTCAGGGAGGACAACAAACACAGCTTGCAGGACTTCAGGTGTCCCTCTCTGTTCCATCTTCTCTTTTGCTTTTCTTGTTTCTTTCCAGTCTATTTCCCTATATACTGCTTAGCACTTTTATTTCCCTACTTACCACCGAGACACTTTTAAAACCAATATTTTAATGTCTTGATTGCAGTTTAAATTATTGAAGTAGCTTAGAAGTCTTTGTTAGAGTATTTGCTTAGAGTATATTTAAATAGTAAGTCATACTATTTAAATCAAAACTCCAGCTGTGTCAGTTTGTTTGTCAGTTCTTATTTCTCTCTTTTTCTCTGAAAATCTGGAATACTTGATTATAAAAATTGTTCATAAATATGATTGGTAGGGCTCTTTCTCATTTTAGATATAGCAATATTGCTCATCAAAAAATGATTAAGAGAATTCCCAAATACCTTATCAGGGCTAGTTATTTTGTCCTGTTGGGACATATCATGCGCTCCCTGCATTTCTTGTGTGGCTCAAAAGGAATGAGCATGGTTATGAGTAACTGTTACTAAGTGATGCCTGGTGCTTGCATAGCTCCTCCTGCACAAGAAAGTGTTCTGATCATTTTGCAGGAGGAGGCGGCACAGGATGCTGGTGAACCCCAGCACATGGAGAGTTGACAGAACAAGGTATTCCCATAGTGCCTCATCCTGAAGCACAGAGCCATAGTCCAAATGTAACCCTAAGACAGTCCCTGACCCAAAGAGCGATCAATCAACAAGATGGAAGGCAGTAGTAAATGGTAAAGAGCACTACAAAGAGACAGTCAGACAATATTAATCGCTCTGATAGGCAGTAATAGAATTAGCTCATCAATGTAATTATTTGCTTAAAAAAACTGGTATCATGGTGAGGAAGAAATTACGTCATGCATGTGTATATCCTTTTCTATTCAGTGAGATGAATTTTATTTCCTGAGGCTATACTGGACACTTTTCCATTCCCACACCTCCTCCCTGCCTCCAAATATATGGGCTCTGCACTTGCTTTTATTCCCTGGCAGAAAATTCTTGCACTAATGCATTTCATTTTCACTAATATCCCTGTGAAATATGTTACTCAGATTTATGAAGTCCTTTAGGTCCTTGTGCTGGGACTGACTTTGAGTTTCCACCTTCCACTGCTTCCCATGAAGTGATGAGTCAGAGCAGAGTAAGGAAAAGTACTGTGTCTCTGCAGCTTGAGTCTTCTCATGGTCCTGAAGAAACAGCATGATAGCCACATTTAAAGAGTGAAACCTGGATCAGGGTGGCCCCTGCCTGAGAGGGTAAGAAACAGCTCTCTCCCCAAAGAGCAGCAGTCTCACTGAAGGGAGATGTCTGAGGTCACTCCACAGATCATTGGCAGAGCTCTCAGTGGCAGCAAAAAACCAATATAAACACCATGCTTCTACAGTTAATGCTGTAGTTAATTTTAGACAGGGTAGCTACAGCCAGCTTAAATACTTTATAACCCTATTGACTTTACAGAGTAAGAACTTCCAGAATTTAGAGGAACTGAGATTGTGCCCCAAAGAATTTATAATTTCACAACGCACCACATAAGTGCATTCAGTCAATGGGAAAGGGAGGGGTAAATAAACCTGGAGTCAGTTTTGTTTTCAAGGTCAGAGTTGCAGAAGAGTTAGCCATCTGTGCACTTGTTTAATAAGCTGCTCAGAAATGTTGGTGTTTCGGACTATTTAAGTTCTGTTTAGAGATTAGTCTGAACCCTTTAAACATTTCTTTAAGCATTTCTTTAAACAGTGCCCTGATAATTCCTCTAGTGCTGGAACAGTTGCATGTGGAACACACAGATGTAGCAGGTGCTTTGAGGAGGTTCTCAAGGTCAGGCTTTGTCTGGGAGGGGTTCCCAGGAAATCTGATCGCCTTTATTTGTCCATCACTGGTGACTGGAAAATCCTATCTACTTTCTTCCTCTGGCCCTCATCCAGCTCTGGCTTTTTAATGCATGTGGTTCTATAATGTCAGCATCTGAGAATCTCAGATCTCAGCTGAAAGTCACTTATCCTCTTGCTCACCAGTGTTAAATGGAAAGGTATTTTTGCAGATATGTGGTGGCCCAGCCCTATTCATTTTTATGGAGTTTATAATCTTACCATGTTTTTAAATGAATAGGAAAACCAAACCTAAATGTGATCTAATGCAAAGATCTCTGTCAGAGTTTGCATACAATCTTAGTGTCTATTTTCAGGTGTGAATGAAAGTTATTTTTTAGTTCCCATCTGAGCCGCTTGGAGTTTATGACGATAAAACTACCTCTATAGTTGTGTTCTTTCTGCAGCTGTTCACACTCACTGCAACTCTGCCTGGGGAAGCAGACCAAAAGCACCAGAGCCTCCTCTCTTATGCACTTAATAGGTTTGCCATAGGAATGCCCCTCATGGATCCCATCCCTTTGTGCTGGGTGTGGAGAGCAGAACAAAAAGACAATCCGTGCCCTAGAAAGTTTAGGATCTAAGTGCAAGAAGGAGGCTTAAGCTTCCCACAAAAAATCTCTTTAGTTCAGACACATTTTGGCTGCCTAGAGAACTGTAGAAGCAGGCTGAGTGCAGCAGTATTTCTTGCCTAATGCACATGGCAGAGATCTGGGACTGACACACTGCTAGGCACCAGTATACACCCTATTCCTGGTGAGCCTGCACAGGCCAGGCAGTCATCAGCCTTGTGGTTCCTCCTTAGAAATGAGCTGGGTCCTCGATGTCACTGATTTGTCATCTGTCGGGTTTATCTTTTTATGCCCTTTTTATGTAAGTATTTTCCTCCTTGAGCTGCTATGTGTTATCCTCTCAACAGTTACAGCATTTCTGATAGTTTATACTGTTCTTGCCTTGCATCACTCATATACCTTCTCACTTACACCTCCTCACTTACACACCTTCTCACAGCTCAACAGTAATTTTCATAGAACATCTGAGGCCGTGTTGTGCAACTGTGTGGCACCAGAGTGAAGTCATGGACCTGAGCTGGGCTGCCAGTTACACAGAGGGAGCCTGGAAAAGCAGCATTAAGAAGCATCAGGACCGATGCATTGATTAGCAATTGCCATGTGGGGATTGCATCCTTTCTGGGAAAGGTTTTGAAGAGCAAAAGGAAAAAGCTCTGCTGAGATGGTGGTGAATTCCAACCAGGCGGAAGGGCAGCATGGAAAGATGCAAATATGGGCTTGTTTGACATTGGTTGTTGGGTGCTTGGCTTCACAGGGCAAATGAGGGCAGGAATCACTATACTGACATGGAGATCAACAGGGAAGCCTAAATCATAAAGGCCTGTCTCCGTTTTCCAGTCCCATTTCCATTTGATGCTGCAAAGAAGAGGGAACTGGCAGAAGGCTGACGTGGTCAAAGAAAAGGATTAGACAAGTGATCCAAGGGGTGGAGCACTGTCTGGATGTCAAAATACATTTCAGCAAGGCCAAAGAAAAGAAGGATGATTGCAGTAATTGGGAGGAAAGCCAGGCAGTTCTTAGGTATTTGAAAGAATAGGAAATTATTTATGTGGAGCTGTTAGAGATAATGAATCTGCCTGACCTAGATGTGGCTACCTGGGAGAAGGTACAGAGCAAAATCTGCATTTGTTGATCCATGAGTTGTCGGTCCACCATGCAGGTAAGATGTTGTAGTACCCTTAGTGACAAAGAAATAACAAGAAATCATGGAAAGAAAAGCAAAGAGCTTTAAGCCATATGACTTGCATTGTCAACTCTGCCAGCATCTTTTTGCCAGTCTCACAAAGATCTTTTTAGAAACTTTGAAGAACATGTGCAGGTAAAACAGATTTTTGTCAGTCCTCAGCACAAAGAAGTTAGCTGCATCTCTGTGTGTTCATGCAGATTGAAATCATTCAAAAGAAAATGCAGAGGGAGAAAAGAAGGGGACCAAGTAAAGAACTTTGTAAGGAACACCAGGAACTAGCTGGGAGCAGGTTGGGAAAACTGTATGTTCTTGCATACCCTTTAGAAAGTAGCCTTTAGAGTAGCAGGAAGAGAATGAAGAGAGGCTCAAACAAATGAAAAGATCTGGTCTTGGTAAGAGCACTGCCACTGGTGCCAACATCTGCTAGAAAAGAGCTGCCTGGGAAGAGATCATTAAAGAAGAGTGAGTATGAAGTGCAGCAGGTTTAGGGTGAAACTGGAGAGGAGAATCTCCCAGCAGTGTTGGTAATGGGCAACAGTTAGAGGTAGGGTTTAGGATGAGAGGGGAAGACCGATTGAGGCAGGATCTAGATAGTAGTGCTAGGAATGTGCAGTTGTGGGTTGACTGTGAACCCTGTAGAAAAAAATAAAGTTATTTTTTCAATAGCTATTGAGGATCGAAAAATTATGACTACTTTACTTTGTTCTCTTGCTTTTATAACTGTGCCATCTAAAAACATGGCTTCTGTTTTGTGGTTGTTTAGGATCTGCCCTTTCTGAAATATTTTTGCACAATGTATCTTTCAAAATCTTCCTTCTGTTTATTACTACCTCTGCCCTTTTTTTTCTTCCAAATGTCATCTATTTCATTTGAGAATTGTACTCTGGGGTGCTTCAATTATGTATGAAGGTGGAATATTTGGGATGTGCTATTCACAAGTGCTTTCAATATGCCATCTGAGCTTTGAATATGAGCAGAATCACTAATATTTCAGTTTCTAGGGCACATTCTCTTAAATGTGCAGTCAAGATGTAGCTTTTGTTCCTAAGTGTTCAGTTTTTTACTCAGTTTCCGTGAGATCTTATGAACTTTCCACAAGAAGGTAATGAAAACATACTGGATTGAAAGTATCTGGTGCAGTAGGGCAGCCACAGATAGAGAGATGGCAGAATTGAGTGTGTCACTGTTCTGATAAACAACAGATATTCAACAAATAATTGAGGAATTAATATAGAAAGCACTGCATGTTAAATATCTTCAGCCCATAGTCACCTCCTAAGACAGATGATGTCACATCTATACAGGTTATCCCAATTGGTGCTGTAGATCAAATGTATCAGTAGCCATTAGAAAAAATAGACAGTGAAAGAGATCTCTGCAGATCTGCAGAGATCTGCAGGAAGCACTGGTTGGGCTGTCATGCACAGAAGCAGAGGATGTTTGCTGCCAGCATCTCCCATCTGTTATCCAGCAACAGTGGTTGAGCCTGTACTTCTTATCGTATTTTCCTGTTGGTGCACATGGAAAGGGCACAAAATTCTAATGTCCCAGGACAAACCAGAAGGTCTAGTGAATGGTTTATCAAACATTTTGGGGGAGCAGTTTCTGACTGTGCCTATGAAGGTCTAACAGCCAGTTTCTGGCAATTTGTGCCATTTCTGCAGATTCCTGACTCTTAAATACCACTTCTAATGCATTACAGAAAGGGAGGGAATGCTGTGGGCTTCAGTCGGTAAGATCTTAATGGGTTGAGGTAGAATGAAATAAGCTGGATGAGGGAAAATAAAGGCCATATGGGATCCTAGGCATTTGCAAAGATATTTGAAGCTATGCCTTTGCCAGTTATCTGTACACAGCCACTGTTTCACAGCAGCCTTTATGCCTTCCAACATTGTGCTGCTGTCACCCATCATCCCAATAGAGCTGGGCGTGATAAAGCTTTGAATGATGCTTCTCCAAAACAAGAAATACTATGCCAAGAACAAAGGCTGTTGTTGGATAGGCAAGGAAGTGCCCAAGGAGGAAAAAAAAAGGGAGTATATTTAACATTGGAGGAGGAAAGGTTCAGCAGTGGGTATGGACATTTGAGTAAAGGGCACTGGGGAGATGAACAGAGCAAGGTGGGGTTGAGATTCAAAGCCAGGTGCACAGGGAATGCTGCTAACAAAACCTATAAAGTATGTAGCATGCTCATATGAAAATAGCGGTACCTCAGTGGACAATTGCCTGGTGAGCATGCTATTTAAAGTAGCTGCTTCCAGACACAAACCTGCCCACAATGAGGGACGAGTTGGCACACCAGCAGTGTCAGAGGACTGTCCCTTGGAGGGGCAGCACTCTACAAGGAAGACGGAGTGACCATGGAGCAGGAGAGATTCTAAGATTTACTGGATTAGGGGAGGTAAGGTGTAAGACACTTTTATAGACTTAGAGAGATTCCTGCTTTGTTTTCAGCTCATCTGCTAATCCAAGGTCAAAACTAATCTGTCTGCATTTTCTGTCTCCGCTTCCCTGTCTGTAGATTTTGAGGATTTGATCTGTGGTCTCTGTGCTGACATGCTAGTAATCTAATCTTAATTTTGTTGCCAATAATAATCAAATACCTTTGCTGTAAATTTGGAACAATGTGTCTTTGAATGCATTCCACTGGCTCTCTGGAGCCCTGATTAATAACCTAAATGATTTATCATAATTAGCTAGTCCTCAGCCTTAGAACTGGAGAAAGTACAAATTTGACAGCTTTCAAACACGAGTGGAGCAGAATCAGGGAGTCTGCAAACATTGCTGCCTTTGTCCTCATCTGGAAGCTGTTTCTATCAATAAAAGGGGTTTTAAATTTTTTTTTATGATAAATGATGTATTTAAGACTTCCTTTTAATATATACTCTACTTTTTGGAATTAGTGTACATTTATCCTTGCACCAACTTTGTTTTCAGCATGTCAGTTCCTTCAAAAGTATGTCTAATTTCCCAGAAATTTCATATGTAACACACCCTGTTGAGATCTGTTCCATGATGCATGAATTGCTAGGAAATATTACACAGAATACCAGTGCTGGGACATGCACCATCTAAAATAGGGAGAAGCTGTTTAATTGAGTTTTGTTCTTCTCTAAGATCATTGAGTTACAAATTACTGGGACCACTACTGCAAACATGAGCATTTTTATTTTCTGAGGATTGCTATGAATTTTCATTTGTAACAGTGTCTGTTCATAAGAGAAATAAGCTATACAGAAAAGTAATGCTGTATGTTTTGCATGGCTGAAGTCTCAAAAAAATTTAACGAAGTTGTTGTGGATACATAACTCCAAAAACCAAGGCAAAATTACTTCTTTGTGCCCCTGAATACTGAACAAGTTTCAGCTTTTTCTTTGACAGGTAAAATTTTCTGCAGTTCATAAAAGTTTTGAGTATTTCAGAGCCAAAGTTGCAAAGGCAGGCCTGGGCAAGTTTTTCTGAAAATTTGCATATGTTTGTCTATTAAATCTTTGCAAGTTCCATGGTGTTACAGTAGTGTTTGAGTAACCAAGTACAGTGTTTGCTTCTTCCCATTTCTCTTTCCAGCAGGTTATTTCTGCTAGCTCTCAGAACAAGATGGAGGTTGGATGCCTAGTTGGCTTTGTTAAGTGTTGAACTTGGGTGAACGTTGTGCTTGTAAAATACTGTCAGTGAAATAAAATAGAAGGCTTGTGTACAAACTAAGGGTTATACTTTTTCTTCCTCTGCATGGTTCAAACTGTTTTGGTGGGTTGTATCCAAATCAGCACCTACATAAAGGATCTAAGTGTTAGCACTGTGCCTGGAGAGTTCGATGAGGGTGTTCTGGCTGGTTGGGAGTGCATTTTGCTCATGTCCACACACACTTGTATCACAGCCCGACGGTTACTGCCAACGGGAAATAAATCTGAATATTTATGCAGAGAAAGCTAATGGGCCATTTCCTTCTCGTCATCTTACACTGGCCTTTCTTGAAACTGAAGTTCCCATGCTCTCCTTTTGCTGGCAGCAGATTCAATACAACATGAAATCCCAGTTATGACTGGAGTCTTTTCCTGCCAAACAAACAATCGTCAAACTGCACAACAGTGACAGGAGCCTCAGAAGTGAGGTGAAGGATGCTGTATTTATTGGTAGCTGTGCCAGCTAACCTGAGTTGGTTTAAAAGCAACAGCCTCTTAAAAGGGACTTTAATTAGCATTTTATGACAAGTATCTGCTGCCTTCTCAGTTTGTCTCGAGTTGTGCAGGTATGTTGGGAATTGCATCTGCTTGCTCTGGATTCCTTATAACCTTCTGACTTTTCTTACCATTTTTCATTTAAGATTTATGTCCATCTCAAAGAAGGGAGTGGTGCTGATGGGCTGGATGCTTTGAAGAACAAACCACAGCTTCACAGTATGGTGGCCAAAAGCCTTTGTCAGAACGCCTCTGGGAAGAACTACATCATCTTCACAGGCCCAAGCATTACCAGCCTGAATCTCTTTGAAGAATTTGAGAAGCAAGGTGTGTATCAGGTGACTCACTGGGTTTTAATGATGACAGACCTAGGGGCCTCCTGCAACTGATTTAAAAAAAAATCCAGAAGTCTTCACTGATATTTCAATTCCTTATGTAGATAAATTGTTTATCTCTAAGAAAACTTCTCATTCATGAGAAGGTACTATACAGAAGACTTTCTAAGTTGCTGTTTATATCTTCCTTTTTAAGTCTTCAAAATGAGGATGTAAAAACAATTTAAATAAGGTTATTTAAAGTGCTTCCTTTTGTTCTTTGGCTTAGAAGTGTGAGGTCAAATCTCCTATGTGACCTGAGGGACTTTTCAAGGAATTTCCTATCTGCCTGTGATTTTTCTGTTCCTCTTGTGAAAGATGAAGGATGGGATGAATCTCAGAGATGTGCCTTAGAAGTCTTTTTTGGTTTAATACCTGTTAAAGATGTGTTTTCTCTAGAGGACATTCTCTAGAGGCCTTTGCAAAAGCGCTATAGAAGTTTGCTTTTTTGTGGTTTTGGGGTTTTTTTTGCTAGTATCAACATACCTTGATGGGACAGTTTTTAGTTTTGAAAGAATAATAAAACTCTCCATTTGCAAAAACCCACTTACAGCAGAACATCCATTGATACAGCTCTCCTGAGCAAGTCTCTTGCTAGTGCAAAGAGCAATCCCAGGTCATCCTTTCTGTCAAAGGCTCCCTCATCTTGTGCGTGGAAGAGCCACATGTTTCTTTGCTTTCAGCGATGCTGAGGATTTGTAACTCCCCCGCAATTACAGGATTCTGCACTCTTGCCAGTCAGTTCTAAATCATTTCATGTAACTCTGGTCTCGTTCTTCAGTCAGCACAGCCTTTCAGAGTGATGTGGTGCATAGAATAGATCCTTCCCAGCAGTGAGCATGGAGGCTGCCATTATGCATCACACCTATGAGGCCATTTGCTGACATACCACTGCTGTCCAAGTTGGGGTCTTCTTTATCATCGCAGAAAATTAACCCACATAAACCATTATATTAATGAAACACTACCCAAAGCAGGGGGAAAGTGTGGGAATTGAGACAATATGTTGATTCTCATTTAAAATGAGAACATCAGTGAGCTACACCAGTGCTGTAGTTTGGCACTACAGACTGTGCTGGCACTGAGAGCTGCATGTGTTGAGCTCCATGCAGGACTTATCTCCTACATTAATTTAGGCAAGCTGGAAGCTCACTGACTACAGTGGAATACCTGCATATTCTCATAAAAGAGTCATGGTTTCCCAAATGCTGTGAACAGCCAAATGGGTAAGGAATCAAGCGTATTTGTAGTGCACTGGAGTTTTTCCTCTGAGCAGAGACCGATCTTTGCTACATGACTTTTCACAGCTGATTATAAGCATTAAATTTTTAAGACTACCAAACCAATAATGCAAAATGTGAGTTTAAAAGAATGTAGAGGATAACACACGTACTCTTTGTACCTGAGATGAAATGTTAAGGTTTAAATTTAAAGACTGGCAACTTGACTGAGTTCATCCTTTATGCTTAGCTAGAGAAGGATAAAGATGATCTGGCATGATCCATTTGGTTAGTAACCCTGGTTGAAAAAGATACATGGCTACTAAACCAGTAGAGTGTTTATACTTGCAGATAATTCAAATTGTTCACAGGGTTGAATTATTCATAGGCTTTACACTGCACAGATCATTCAAATTAATGGTTTCTAGCAGGTGAGAAATTCAGTAATGTCTTTTTAAAACATGTAATTTTGACTTACTATCTTATCAAATATGGTAATGCAATACTGAAATTTCAGTTTGGTTCCTGATTAGTTATGTAGCTTCTTGAGACTTTATAATCTCTGATAGCTGCCTCCAAAATTAAATTCAGATCTGGTACATACTATCACCTTCCTAGGGCTGAAGCTATGAGGTGGGTGGGGGGTGGACTCTAAGAGAGCAGGTTTATTGACTTCGCAAAACAGCATGGCACTCCTATATAAAGAAGATCATGGGGAGAAAAGTGTTTCTGTTTAATAAGGCAATGGGTTTGTCTGCATTTGCCATGAGCTACTAGAGGCTAGCTCAGGTTTTGCAGGGAGATGTTGAGCTGAAAGGACGGTGAGACATGGAGAGGTGAGATGTCAAGCTGTGGTGAAGTCAGTAAGAGTCTTGGAGGAGATGGTGTTTATTGACTGCTGCAAAGCAGATAGTGTACTGCCAGCACCTGCTGGGATCCTACTGCATTAGCAGTACATTTGGGGAGAGGCAAGCAAAGAAGCCTGGACTTGACAGAGAGATCTCTTCTGATGTACCACAGAGTCTCCTTCAGCAATGAAGTCAATGTTGGGATCTTTTGATGTGTGACTTAGCCAGCTAAACCTGAACAGAGCTATACCATGACCAGGAAGTGTCATGAGAGCCTGTTGAAAAGCATCTATGCTCAGGTGCTCAGGGCAGTTCAAGACCCATTCTTAAACTGATTAATTTACCTTTTTGTGTTCAAGAAAATTTAATTTGTGGGCTTGAGCAGGACCAGCCATAGAAAGATCCCACTGAGAGCTGAAAACAAAAAGAAATTGGTATTGATCTTAACTGCTTTATTTTGTTTGGGGGTTTCATGACTATCAAAAGAGAAATAGGGAAAGATTTAAATAAGTTCATGCTTGGAAGCCATAAACTTACTGGGAACATAAAAGTTTTAAGGGAACTAAAGGGAATTCTGGAAAATCTGGAAAGTCACCCTTTAGAACTCTATTAGTTCCTTTCAAAATTCTTGATGAAAAGGACCTGGGGTCTTGGTAGCCAGTGTGCTGAACCTGAGTCAGCAGCATGCCAAGCTGGTCAACACTGTCCCAGGCTGTGTTAACAGGAGTGTAGCCTGTAGATCAAGGGAGGTGATTACAGCCTCCTACAGTTTTAGACAACATGCCCCCAGTACAAGAATGCTCTGTATAAAAATATAGTCTGCTATGTGGAGGGAACTGTTCTTGCTCAGGTTGAGAAGAGGCTTTGGGGGCATGCAACAGCAGCCTTACTCTACCCTATCATGAGAATGGAGCTGGTTCTTTACTGTGGTGCATTGTGGAAGGACAAAAACCAACAGATTTAGGCTGAAACAAAAGATGTTCAGACTAGATGCAGGATTTTTCCTGAGGGCAGTGAAGAAGGATGCCCAGACAGGTTGTGCAGTCTCTGTCCTTGGAAGTTTTCAAGCCCAGACATGATACAGCCCTGAGCAGCACTGTCTGGCCTCAGAGCTGACCCTGCTCTGACAGGGGATGGGACTAGAGACCTCCTGAGTTGTTTTTCAGCCTGAACTATGCTTTAATGAATAGAATCCTGTGATCCTGTAAAAAATTTTGTGGAATCTTAACTCTCATTCACGTTTCCTCACCCTAGCCCACACATGCATCATTGTTAAAAACAGAATGCTCTTTATTGAGAGCCTGTGGTGTAGCACCTTCACTGTACCACAGTAGACAATAATGTGCCTTGTAATACAAAGGGATGTCGGTGAACATAATTCTAAGGCCTATGTGAGGATACCAAGAACTGAGAAAACTTCAGAAAATAAGACAGAACACTTTGATCTTTTTCAAAATGAAAACCCTGAATAGACCTCCTTTTTATTTTTCAGGGGACATACAAAGAATTTCTTTCTCTGGCCTCTGAATAGAACTGGAAACCTGCACTGAAATGCCCCAGATTCTCTGTTCTGTGAGCAGACAGCTGTCACTGTTATTTGCTGTGACATTCATTCATAGTGCACATCCCTTTTTCCCTCTCTAAGCATTAGCATTGTCCTTTATAGAGGACAAAACCTCCTAAAGCCCTGTGTGCCATGCTTGCCTTAAACATATGATCCCTGAAGTCCCTTCTGCATGTTGTGAACCAGCAGGAGCAGCTGGCTGTGTTCTGCAGAGGGGCTGGTATTGGCAAAGCTGCAAGAGCTGCCAGCCTGGTTGACCATGGCATTCCCACAAGGTTTGCAGGATCCTGCAGCTCCAGCACATGGACTAAAACAAGCTCACGTCTCCCCACAACAGCCACACCCACCCCCTCCACCCCCCCAGTTTCCTGGCTCTGACTTGACCCAGTGTTGCATGCAGAATACGTGATTGCAGAATGTGTATTTTTGCCTGAATTAGCTCGAGCCTGATGGCCTTTGCGAACTATACTAGTGAAGGTGTGGTGAAACAGGCTTCCACACAAGCTGTCTGGAGGCTGGAGACACTGGGAATGAGTTTTGGGTGACTACACTACATTTCCTCTTCTTTGCTAAACTATCTTAGGTGTATTCATTTATATTGCATCTACAGTTTAAGAAGACCACAGAACAAGCTGTTTCCACTGACTGCTGTGTGTGCAGCAAACACCTGTTGTGATTCTGATTTAATTACACACAAAAACTTCATTGAGCCAGATGGGTGTAGAGTTTATTGCTTCTATTGCTATAGTAACTGGGTGATTTTAAAAACCTCTACAGTAGATTAAGGGTGTCATCCATGATGAGACATGCCAGTAAATCTGCAGAAGTGCTGCACTTTTCTGGGCTGTACAGCAGGAAGGCAACACAGCATGTTCCTTAGAGAGAAAATGGTTCCCATTATTCTGCATGAGGAGTGGAACATCTGCTGGAAGCTTTCTGCAGGCTTATTGCTACAATAAAAGGAAAGGCTACAACTAATTATTATGGGATCTCAGAGATGGCTGTTGCTGTTTTGAAGCTCTAGCACAACAATGTAGTTATTAGCTTGGTTTTATTCTATTGCAGTCTCCTGGAAAAAAGTATCATATTTCACTGAATAATAAACTCTGGGCAGCTAAGAAAATTCTTCTCAGGTTTGCTTGTTATCAAAGCAGGAAGATCTTAATTTTGGCTAGAAGAAAGCTTTATGAAAGTTTGCTATGTTAATGGCAAAGTTTGCAGCTACATGACCTACACTGTTTGGGTACCTCTTAGCAACAGAAAAAATTTTAAAAAAGAAAAACAAAAAATCAGCTTTCCTCTGGAGGTGCAGTTCCATCTATAGTGATTGTAAGCCTGTTACCATCAGACTTTTCCACTGTCTTTTGTGGAAGGAACTTATGGATTTCCAGGGACTGATTAATTCATTAGAAATAACTGGTGGAGTGCAGGTTTCCCCCTTGAGAATGAAGTTTTCCCATTACTGTGTTGGTTGACCTTCTTCTCACATCAGTGGCTTAAATTTCTGATGGAAGAGCCATAGCTCCTTGTAGATCTGCCCACAGCAACTGGACCAATGCATGAGTATATGCAATTAATTTATTAGTATTCCTGTAGTGTCTGTGAGCTGTTGAGGGGATGCTCAGCATGCCAATCACTGTATGAACCAAGGACAAAGGCTGCACCTGCACTCAAGAGCTTAGGTGCTTCCAGAAAGACAGAGGCAGAAGAGCCACATAAATGGAAACCCAAGAATAGAGGTAACATGTTTAGGGGAAGCCAGACATTGCATTCTGACTTTGCATTTTCACTGTAAGGATATCATGCAAAATTCAGCACGATGAAAAATTTGATCAAGCAGACTTAGCTGACAGATGAGCTTTAAACCCCCACAAGATGTGCACAGATGTCACCTGCTTCCATGCCCACTGGTTTTTTCCACTCAAATGGGTTAACACAAAACTGAGGGAGACCATGGAATTTTCCATCCAAGATTTCTTTGAGTCACGGAAAAATTGGATTGAGAAGATCTGCTTCTCTTGGACTAACAGAAACAGGCTGCTACTATTTCACAGCCTCATGAAAAATTCAAGCATTGTTATTAATGTTGTTTCCAAACCTTGTTTGTGCCCACCTGGCTGTATTGAGATGCGTTTTGTGGTGTTAGATTTTATTCATTGCCTCTTTCACATATGAAAAGGCCAAGAGGCTGTGAGCAGCAGACTGTGTCTCCTGAAGAGCCTCTGGTGTCTGTGCAGGACAAGATCAGTGCTCGCTCAGGTAGGGCATTGTGTGGTTTTTCTCCTTGCCCTAAAATCAGTTTTCACTGAACTTGTATTTCTATCTTCTCCATCCTTCTGGCATATGCATTTTTTAAATCAACCGGTGGTTTCAGTGGCTTTTAGTTGCTTAAGCAGCCTTTCCTTAGCAAAGCGATGATGCAGGTGCAAGGAGTGTTGAGCTAAAAATCAAGAACATGGCAGCACAGTGAAACAGTAGATTAAACTATTGTGACTAAAAGCATCATAGGAGTCATGTAGGAGAATTTAGTTTGGTTAACATCAAGGATGCTATAGCTTTCCCTACCTCCCTGTTCCCTCCACAATTTATTCTTTTAGTTAAACATCAAAGACTCTCTTGGATCATAAATTCTGATTTGTCCCATAATGCATATCACCACTGGGGAGTTTTTGAGACCAATTTTAAACATGTTGTAATGTTAAACACAGATTGTAAGTGTTATAGCTTAGAAAATACCCTGATTATTTTTCCTGTTGTTTCATCATGATGGTGCAGGAGGCGTCAATATATTTCAACAAGAGAGCAGACTTTGCACTTTCGGGAGACATTGATGTAGGACACAAATCTTTGGTATTACAAAAGAAAACCAGTTGGCTGCCATATCTGTTGGACTAGAAGGTTGTAGGGCAAGTTCTTTCAGAGGTCATTCAGGCTTGCTCTGCTGGTTTTGCTCTCTGGGTCCATGCAACAGCTTGCTGATAGGGAATGTGTTTGTTCACATGCAGAGATTTACTGCTGTGGGTTGCTGAGCACGAGGAAGAGTGACTGCACAGGCCTACCTCCATCCATGCTGAACAATTCTGAAACTCCACAGTCCAGAGGACAGTACAGAATAAGAATGAAGGGAAACATGTCATTGATTTGCTGGTACAATAAAGGGCACTTTCGTTTTCTGACCAACGCCTATTCTCCAGTTCAACAAGGTAAGCAGTATTCCTAATTCTCATCTCAGAAGTGCACATGCCTTATGTCACAAGCCAAAATGAGTCACTGAGATTGATAATAAGCCTGAACAAAGAGCTTGATTGTAACTGATCACACATCCTAGATAAACAGTAGCTGTAGTGATTACTTCCCTTTTGTGTCTTCGTACAGCTATTCTTTTTCCCATACAAAGGTTAAAAGCGTACTGCTAATGCCGCCTCCTTGCCTGAGCTGGTGGAGGCACTGTCCTTTTAGGTATAAAGATTATGTCTTTGCTGATGGTCAGAGAAGGGAAGATCATTATTGCAGAAGATGATATTAGACCCATTTGCAAAGCATCTTGTAGGATTGCTGCTACGGAAAAATTAATAATGATGTACTTTGAACTCCAAGCAGATCCTACAATTAATTTTTCTTACCTAGTAAAAACTTAGTCACAAACTAGTATCTTTTTGCCAGAAGTAAATATGATTGTTTCCTGTTGTATGGTAAATTGATTTTTAGCAGTCGATGAAAAGAAAGCAAAACAGATAATCTGGATAGTTCAAATAATTACAGAGAGCTTCTTGTTACTGAAATATTTTCCTTTTTGAAAGTATCCAGATGGTTTTAAGAACCTTTGGAAACTTCTGTAAAATGTAATATGACTAACTAACTTCTGGAAATCAGTTTTTTAGTGAGAATGTTTTTTCAGTTTCTTACAATTTTCATTATTCAGATTTATGTATAACTGCCAGAGAAAAATGAGAATAAAAGAAACATTTAAATATAATGCCATCAATTCAAAGGCATCTTCTACACTCATTTTCTGAATCCCAAGCTACTCTCACGTGTGTACAGATTACAGAAGCAAATTTAAGGCTTAGAATTACTATATGGTAAGCTGAGAAAACTGACTTAGTGTGTTGTTCAGTGCCTTGCTAGAAGGTTCATTTTCTTAGCAAAGCATGGCTGATCCTGAGGAATTGTGCTGGGCATCCCAGCAGAGTGAGGGCTTCATGATTCAGCTGGACTGATGCCTGAGCACAAATGCTGAAAATATGTATGTGAAGGAAGTATGACACTTTGGAGACCCTGCTGAAGCCAGTCTCTGGAGCAGTGTAGCTCCTCATGAGGGGCTTTCACCATCAGGATTTGTGCTGTTTTCCATGTGTTTTTTGCTGGATTTAGATTATTTGGCAGCACTAACTGGACAAGAGTTATCACTACAAACTACTACTTGTTTCCTGTAGACTAGCATGGAGCATATGGTTATAATTCATAAATATTAGAAAAATACTCTGTTTGTAAACATCAGTGTTAACCGCCCTGTTAAAAAGGGGAGCAAAAGCAGACTGTGCTGGCAGCATCCTTTAAAAGCAGCACATGGAGATGTGAGCTGTTGTGCTTGTGATTGACCTTGGGTCTGTTTTGGCATAGATGGGATTGTAGGTGGTGTGTGTGAGGTAGTTTAATGTCCACTGATTACAACTTTTGTGTGTGATGGACAAGACTTTCCCAACTCACTGCTCACCAAATGCTGGCCGGGACAGTTGACATAGTTCACTGTGAATCAGAGCAGAAAACAGAGACTGGCTTTTTAAAGAGTGATGCTGGGCAAAGCATCTCTAGCAGGGACCTGGGAACAGATGGAAGCTCGGTGGGAAGGCAAAAGACCAGATTGCTTGCCTCTGATTTGGCCCTGCTAAGGTCAGTGCAGCAAAGATAGTTCAAACCAGCTTGAGAGAAGTTGGACCACCAATCTCCTCTAAGGCACATAAATATAGAGGAGGAAAAGGAGTAACCTATGCTCCTTGAGGCAGGCTTGGAGTACAGACCTGCTGAGCACATGGGATGGGAGATGAGGTAGGGACAAAGGGAGTTAAAACCCATGTGGGGTAGTTGAACAGAGACTCATGCCAGTGGGATTGTCTGGCGATGCACAGTGTGTGTTTGCACTTGGCCGAGTGTAAATGTGTATGGGCTGGAGGAGGCCACGAAGAGAAAACCTTAAAAACATGAGGCAAGAGATGGTCAGAAGAACACTTAGGATGAGAAAAGAGGTGGACATAGCTAATAATTAGCTATTTATTGCAATTTAAAAGAAAGTCAAGAAGGTAAATCTTGCCTGTACGGGGAGTGCAAATCCCACCCAAGCCAGAGGCACCAGGAGGACAATACACTTGTCAGAGCAGATCTATGAATACTGTTCTTAGATGTAGCAGGTTATTTATTATGGATGTTTTAAACCAGCATGTCATAATGCATCATCTCAGATATTCAAGGATGGGTCTCATTCCTTTAGTCTTGCAAAAATGTCCTGCTTACTTAGCTGTCAAGTATGTAGTTTCTGCCTAGAACAAAATCTGGTTGGATGATTTTTAATTGCCCTTAAGCTTTAAGTTTTCCTTGTGCATGTATTACAGAGGAACTGAGAATTCAAAAGAGATTAGGACACCCACAGAATAAAGTTACCTTATTCTAAAGCAGGTCATCTATGCACTGGCCCAAATCTCCCCATCTGTGGGACAAGGCTGCATTTTGGTTTTTTCACTCTAGACCTGGTTCCCACTTTCCCAGCATCTCCATTATTGTGTTCTAGAAATAACTGCAGTCTTTTCTACCTTTCATATGTAGCAGGATGGAGCAGGCAGCAACCTCACTTGCTGCACAGTAGGATGACCAGAATAACATCTTCAGCAAAAAACTATTGAACCCAAGATCTTTTTAAGAAGTAGCTTCTTTCTGAGAAGAACTTTCACAGGTGCTCTTCACCAACTAGCTCTACACAGAAGCTAAACAGTCAATAACTAAGAGTAGAAAACAAACCTTTGGCCACATATGCAAGGAATAAAGAGCTGCAAATGGCATGTTAGTATCTAATAAGTAACTTGTGAGAAGGTAGAAGGTGTTGTGGAGCCATCACAATTGTATGAAGCAGTTGTAAGAGTCCCTGTGTGGTTCTTACTCCAGGAGAAGCTGGAGTGACAGGTGACTGGTGACAGTCCAGTTTCCTGAAAAAGCTTGTGAGATTGGCCCAAAATTGGAAAATCTGGGGAAAGAAACATAATGTTAAAAAGCACGTTTCAGGATGGGCAAGCTTAGGGTTTCAGCTTACCATTTCCATGTGTCCTTTGTCAGACTACAGTGAGGAGGTTGTGTCCAAGTATGGTGAGATTGGGGATGGAGCCAGAGGACCCCGATGGTAAGACTTCGATCATCAGACCTTGTACAATGCTGAATGTTGGCAATTCTGATAAAGAACTGTAAGAAATCCAAGTCCTGATAAAAAGCCATATAGCATTTGAATCATGCAATCACCCTTCTTTTATATTGTTATGAAATCTCAGGGTTTGCCAAGATGGATGCAAGTGCTTGTATTAATGAGACTTCCATTTTTAAAAAAGCATGATTCTAGATAGGCTTAGAATAAGTGTTTTGAGGAAACAAACATGTAAACCTTTGTCTTTTGACTTGTTTCATTTGAGGTAGTATTTCCCAAGCTTTGCTTGACGAGCGTACAGCTTAAAAATTTAAATTAAAAAGAAAAAAGGGTTAAAAGAACCCTGAACCCAAAAGCTGATGCCTTTCTATGGTGACAGGATGGAGGCCAGCAGTCAGCACCCTTTCCAGCATGGAAGCAAAGGCAGGCTGTGGCTGCAGTGCAGGTGGTGTGTTCCCTGGAGTGCTGCCAGGGACGGGAACACAGCAGTGCTGGGGGAGGACCAGGAGGGGAAGTGGCTCATCGGATGTGCCGATGAGTCAGCTGGCTCGGGACCACATGCCACAGAGACCTGCAGCTAGGAATGACCCAGCTCTGGCAGTCATCTTTCCTGGGAAGGTGGGTTAGGGCTATGAAACAAGCCTAGGAAAGGCTAAAAATAATATGCCTATAAAACCTATTTATATTCTCAAAACAGGGGAATGTTATGGGGAATGTAATAGAAAGTGATAGGAGTATATGGTTCTGCCACCGCAATGCATTCTTTTAAAGATCATGAATACAAAGCAAATTGCAAAGGAAATACAAATCCTCCAAAGGAAGAGAAGGGGAAGAAAGAGGAGAGAGTTAGAGGAGAAAGAAGGGGATTTTTTTTGTATAATACTTGTACCAGGGACATACTTACCCTTCCCTGACCTGCCCTGATGAGATGGCAAGTGATTTTGCAGCACTAAAGCAGCAGGTTGGTGGTGTATCAGTCCTTTTTACCTCATGCTGGCCAGATATTTGTAGGACTTGTAGGATTCTTTGTAAAAGAATCAAAATCACACTATAATAATTACATGAATGTATTGAAGAATTTATTTGTTCGATTGGTTTTTCCCCCCTTCTTTGGGCTGCATTTACACCAAGCTTGAGGAGGCAGAGGTGAAAGCAGAGGGTATTGAACAATTCAGAGGTGATATAATTTTGGACTCTGGAAAAATCAGACTTTAAACACCCCAAATAAATTTCTGCATGGCTCAGCTGTAACATGACATTTAGTATGTGTTGCATACTTGCTTCAAAATAGAGCCTGCCAGCTAGGACAGCACAGGGGGCTTGACAGAGATAATGGATGGAATGAGACTTCCAGCTGGAGGAATGAAATGGTGAAGTCTGTAATCAAAACGTGAGTAGCATTTTAGGGCTGATTGTAAAAGAGTTGGCAGAAGGAAGGCGAAGAAATTTTTCTTGAAAGCTTGAGAAATGAGAAAGCCCAGAATTGTACTGAGAAGGGATGCAACCAAGCCTGTGCTTCTCTAGACCTGGAGAAAATAGTGCTGTACCAGAGAGAAGGGCGCCACACTAGGCACGGTGCCACAGCCATGGAGTAAGTGGTGGTCCATATCCTGGAGAGCCAGTGATTGAAACCTGCGGGGGCATAAGGTCAGAAGTTAGGGAACAGACTCCTATGCTATAAGTTTGTTTTACTCACCCTTCCTTCCTACAGGGAGCTTTCCCCAGGAAGGGGGAAGAAGGATAGGAGCAGTAAATGAGAAAAGAGCTAGGGGAGTTTCTTAGGAGAGCATTGGACTTATAAATACTGCTGTAGTGTTGGATAAGGCCAGGTCAAAGATGGACCACATGAGGGAATGGGGCCTGGTTTTGGAGTAACTTGCTCTAGCACCATATCTTTGTGCAAAGAGTGGTTGGTAGGTGGCTGCAGCATGATGCCTGTTGCCTTACCACAGATTTCTGCAGTAGGCAGCGTGGCCATCCCCCATGATGAGCTGAATTATCAAGCCAGATGACCAGGCAGGACAGGAAGCAGCACTTGCAGGCAGAGAAATGTATGCTAAGCTCCAGTGAGCAACCTAAGAGTACTTCTGAGCTCTGGCTCCCCACAGCATGAACCAGGCTGCTTTTCATTTCAAAGAGACCGCAGTCACTAAGCAGCATCACTTCTGTCTTCACTGAGTTCAGACAGTTGGCTCCTTCTTACTGTATTTTCTTCTCTGTGTCAGTTGGCCCCCAGTGAAGAGAAGGTAATGTTGCTCTTGGCTCCCATGGGTGGAGATAAGCAAAGGATTTCTTTTCAAGGGACTAATTTGGGACCTCCAGAATTCAAAGCATATAACAGCAAGTCACTGCTCTAGAGGTGACCACAACTTCCTGTGACCCAAAAGAGGAGAGACTAATACTGTCTCTAGGCAGCTACTGTGGGACTACAGCAATGTGTGCTTTTTTTTGAATATATGGCAAAGATGTTTGTGTCTAACATCTTTTCATTTCCAACAGAAAAATTATCCCTCTCTTCCCCTTCCACTTGTTCAATGTTTTTCCCGCTACCTGTGGGAAAAGAAATCAAATTAGCATCTCTGTTACAGATACGTTTCCAGCTTTAGGGGAAACACTGTCAATAATGTTTATTTTATAAGCCATATATAGAAAACATATTTTTCAATTGCTAGACTTATGGTGTCAGTTTAAAACTGTTGTGTTTCTAATTGATGCAGGAGTTATAATTAAGAGAAAAAGCGGAGAAATTCCATGCCCACTGGCAGTTGAAGCCTTTGCTGCTCACCTTAGCTATATCTGCAAATATGATGATAAATACAGCAAGTAAGTAAGAAGATGTGCATGTGTGTATGTACTTCTTTCACACCTTCTCTGTTGCTGCAATGTTTGAGTTCTTCATGTTGAGCTCCATCTGAGGGCCCAATGCTGCTTTCACTGAGTCTCTGACAAAACTTCTGTTTAAGTCAAAGATCAGACTCTGGCTCTGCACAAAGCAGGAACTGCATTGCTGGTATTGGTTTGGCTCTATCTACCCATCCAGCAGTCAAAAAAAAAGAAATGTTGAGACACAGGTCCTCTGCATCTTGTAAATGACTTTTAAGAAATGATGGGAGGATGAGCCAGCAGACTGATACAGAATTCAACAAGGGTCTACCAGCCTCACAGGTCTCTCAGGCTGGCTCAGCTCTCTACCTCTAGCAGTAAATGGTGTTTAGTTGATAATCCGTCCTGGTGATATTTGCATCGCCTGGAGCCGGAGGAAAAAAGACATTCAGTTCTGCGTGTAAAGCTGATCTACATGATCTGAGAGAGCAGAATGTAGAACTTCCGGCTCCTGAATTCCAGTTGGTGTCCTCAGTGTTAGCTCTTAAGGTAGCAGGGAGGAACAGAAGTGAGTAAGAATAGCAGTGGTGAAGCTTGGCTATGGGAATAGCGATGAGGTGCAGAAGATTTCAAGAACTAGAAATTGAGAAGAGAGAAAAAGCAGCACAGGTTTTTCAAGCCAGTGAAGGCTGGGCAAAGCTGCAAGAATTCAGTAGAATATATGAAAGAGGAGGAGGTGGTCGCTGGAGAATGATGTTGGGATCTGATCTGAGGAAATCAATGCGGAAAATAGCTGAGGTAGTAGTTTTAAATGGTTGCTAAAAAAATGAAAGTAGGAAAGTAGGAAAATGGGAAATCTTATGACTGAAGAGAGAATATTCTGGCAGTCCTAGAATTAGTCAGAACCTAAATATAAAGATGTCAGTCCTTTCTAGTTCTGCCTTGTGCTCCGCCTACCAGCAGTGTATGCTATGGCTCTACCCACACATCTTCCCACCTACTGTTGACAGCAGCAGAAATCATTCTTTGCTCACAATAAACATGAGGAGAAGCATCAGCAAGCTTCCCAAAACTGTAATGTAATGTGACTGAGGCTTTTTTTTAGTTACAAATTGAAGGGATTCAGGCCTACATCTCCCGTCACAAGGATATTTGTCATGGGTGAGCTCAAGAAATCTTTATCAGTACTCTTATTTACATGGAGTGATACAGAGGTGAGAGTGTTGCTGAAGTTTGCTTCTGAGAGCAAGGAGGTCTGTTCTTTTACACACTACCAGAAATCTCCAAAATTGTGCATATTAGCTGTAAATGACAGTCAAACATATCGTACAAAATTTCTTAAAATAATACTTGAGCCAGGCATTAAGTCCTATGTCTGTTTCTCCTTTGGGACTGCAGGATCTTT
Organism: Struthidea cinerea; assembly: GCA_013397865.1. Classification (NCBI taxonomy): domain Eukaryota; kingdom Metazoa; phylum Chordata; class Aves; order Passeriformes; family Corcoracidae; genus Struthidea; species Struthidea cinerea. The sequence continues at coordinate 154,856 of VZTI01004732.1, forward strand.
GTGTGGGGTGATTTCTTGCATTCCAGCTGCAATTGTTTGGCTGAACAATGTTTTTCCCTCCTTTCTTGGCTTTTTAGGTATTTCATTTCTCACAAACCAAACAAGACCTGGCAACAAGTGTTCTGGTTTGCCATAAGCATTGCTATAAATAATGCCTACATTCTCTACAAAATGTCAGAGGCCTACCACGTGACAAGGTACAGCCGCGCACAGTTTGGCGAAAGACTTGTAAAGGAGCTCCTGGGCTTGGAGGACACCTCACCCTCCCATTGATGCTTTGCTCTTGGTGGCGTAGGCAGGGGCTGGAGGGAAAGCAGAAGATACTACACCTGGAGCGACAAAGCAACGAACTTGTGACACCACCAGTGCTGTCATCCAAAAATGCCAAGTGATGCCACTAGAGAGGTGCAAACTTTGTTCCTAGTATCAGCTGGATGTAAACATATAGTGCAGAAAGTGCCACTGGAAAAGCTGACACAAAATTGCATATGTGAATGCCCTGTGGGAATCTGTACACCCAAAACAGACATAAATTAGCTGTCATCTTAATGCTATTTGTTGAACAGGGTCATCTTGTAAAGTTCCTCTTGGGCAAAGAGCTTGTCAGAAGCTGGCACAGCTCAGCAGTCCTAGACGGTTATTACAGGAAACTCTACACCTTCCTTGGAGTTCCTAAATTCTGGGACAAGCACCATGAGGCTGCACCATGGGCTGTGGCTGAGCATGGCTGCCATCCCGCGAGGCATCGCTGCTGTCCTCCAGTGGGACAGGCAGAGCAGCCCAGCACAGGAACACTGCAGCAGGCATCTTAACAAACATGACCTTCACAGGCAGGCAGCCAGGAACTGAGGACCAGTCATGATTTTTTCTTTCTGTGTTTTTTTTCCCCCTTTGTTTTTATTAATGTAACATAAAACAATTTGATCCCAGTTAGAAACACAGGAAAATGAGGAGAAACCAAATACATTAGTGAATTTAAAAAGACAAATATATTACATTGATTTTCTTTTTTAACCAGGATGAAACATTTTATACACAAACAGTGATTAATACTGTAAGTATAAACAGTGAGTAAACCAGTAAGTAATACTGCCTCACATCTTAACTGCCACGGTCAGTGTACAGGTGAGAAATCAGAATATATCAACTATATTTTTTCTTGATTTCAACTGTATCTTAAATGTTGCTTAAAAAGCTAATGTAAAGGACTGTTAAGGTTTTAAGAACTATAATTTCTTGCTTTGTCTTTGGTAACTGCCAAGACCTTTTTGGTCCATTTTAGAATTTTGTTTGGCACACAGTTGGCAGAAAAAAAATAAGTCACTAATAGCCACGTGTTTCCCATTATCACTGTGGGGTGTTCTGTAGGAATTCTTTTTGGTAGAGTACAGGGCTTGTAGTTGTAATTAAGCAGATTACATGTTTAGCAAAATAACATAGCATTGTGTCTTACAAAAGGAAAGAAGTCCAATTTTAACCAACCTTAAACCTTGCTAAAACAGAGCAAGCCCAAAGAGTTCTTCTGTTCTGAGTGACACTGTAGAGGACAAGCATCATCGTGAGCTGGAGGCCAAGGCCATGTTTTGGTGCTCGTGGAATCTGAAAGCCACTGGAGTTTCAGAAAACAGTGCCGAGAGAGAGGTGTGATTGAAACGAGGGAATCAATGCTGAGGTGAAATACTACCCTGCCCTCTACACTTTATTGATTTCAGTCCGCAACTCAATCATCAAAAAACTCTCTGTTCTGAAGGTTAGCAGTGATGGACACAAACAGAATTGCATTAACTTACAGGGCAGAAAACCATGTTGATTAGAGGACCCCAAGCCTCAAAAGTTTTACTTTACTCCCAAAGAATGACTTGAGTTGATTCAAGAGGAATGGAGTGAATGATTGATTTATCACTGTAAATCTTACCAGGTTACATGTATCTGTCTGACAAGAAGCAATAGAGGGTAACCAACGTGAATTTGGAAACTCCTCAGATTCTGTGACGTGCAAATGCATAGCATGTAAATAACAACAGAGGAAGAATTCAGCAGGGGTTAGTTAATGAATGAGTAGCCCATGGACTATCCTTGCACTGACACCTTTCTGTTTCCACCAAAGTCTTACTGTTTGAAGTAGACCTAGAGGCAGATCTCACCTGGTTGCAAGGAGAGAAGGGGATGGCCAACTCCATGGTGGTTCTGCTCGTGCTACAGCCTGGAGCCTGTCCCACACATCCTGCTCTGCCTGCCAGCTGCACAATGAACAGCAGTGGGATTCCTAAGCATCCTTTTCATTTCTCAGTCCACAAGGTCTCCACCCAGGAAACGTGGGAGAAATGACAAAACTTTGTGTACTGAGGCCTCCTAACCACAAAAGAAGGGGGTGGGTTTGTACTACTCTAGCCCTTGGCAATGCCAATCTGCATAGGAACCCAAGGATGAGTTCAAAATTTCTTGGCCCTGCAGAGAACTGAGACCACACCTCTTCAGACTGAGTGTGTTTGATTGCTGGTTCTTGTCAGTCTTGTAAGTATTCAAAGGGAGACAGCAGCTAGCCTGAAGCATGAAAAACAAATGTTCAGCAATATAAACCTACAGTTTTCTTTTTTCAGGACATTTCACAGAGTGTTCTCATTGCTTCGGACAATGCCAGCCTATATTGGATCAGGAAGAGTAGCTACTAGCTCATTATATCCCATAAATTTATATGGTAGTTAAAACTGGAGCAGTAAGGAAAAGTCTGGCTGGAACTTTGCTGATGGGATGGCTTAAATGAGCAGTAGCTGCTTCCTTGCACTCCCATGCCATGCTGGAGTATGTGCAGGATACCCATGCCCCCAGCAGACATGGGATGGTTTCCAAGACCATCTTGGAGCCACTTGGCATTTCTGAGGAGTAGGCAGACCACACTCCAGCTGTGTTGTAGGCCCCTGGGATAATCTGGAGCCCTTGGCCAATTGTTACATAACTATGTATGCTTAAAGGCCTGGACCTAGGCCAGCCCATACAGAAAATGCTTTTTCTTTTTTAGGTGACAGTAGGGCTGAGGCCTCAGAATATTTAATTTTTCACTAATATATGCTGTTAATTATGTGGATTACTTGAGCTCAAATCATGAGGTCCTATCTTTTTGCCTCAGGGACTTGGTCCTGAGTAGTTTTCCCTAGAATTGGTGTTGACGGGGGATTACACAGTGGCTGACTATTACAGGGAAGATGCTTTAGTCTCCTTTGTAAAGGAGAAAAATGAAGACAAAATTATAGCTTTGCAATGAATTTCATTTTCTTAGCCTTAACCATCCCTCATAATTTTGAACTGGTGTTCTAATCATGCACAAACATTCCATAAGTAAGCAAAAATATTTATATATATTTATATGTACAAAATGCCTGAATTTTGGCTCTTGAAGCCAACAAGCAAAAGCCACCAAAGTGTAGTCTATATCTACAGATGACTCTCCCCCCTCATCTTTTCCTTTTATTGACTGGAAGTGGATAGGGTTGGGGAAAGTTAAGATTTCTCCTTGTTGAAAAAGCATTTTGCACTTTTTCTGTTACTACAACCAAGGCAAGATATAGAAAGGAAGATAAGGAAGATAAAGAATAATTTTTAGAAGGCTAAAGTTTGTCAACTGCAGCTCAGCCTGTGTAGGATTATTTCCTTTACTGCAAACTGGCTTACTCAGATTTGGTTCCCCACCTGCTTGTAACATTAAAGCTTCTCCCTAATTAAAGGGGGGAAAAAAGTTAGTCTCAAAGTAGTGCAAGGATGCTCGTTATAGTGCGTGTGTGTCTAATTGTGCAATAGCTTGTGAAATGATAGTTTGGGTTGTTTGTAGCCTTAAGACAATCTGGGTAAGAGATCTGAGAACTCAGCAGTAGGTAAAATGCAGTCAAAATGCCAACCAGGTCACAGAGGAATGGCTCTAAACTTTTTCAGGAAAAAAGTTTGACACTGAAGTAGTGAAGGGAGCACAGCACAGCTCCTTTCTCTCCTGCTGAATTGAATTTTCACTGACATGTACTTCTGAAAACTGATAATTACTTGTTCATGGTATGCAAACTTTGTTTCAAAGAACCATCAGTAAGACATACCAACCACCTTCTATGCACAGTACTTTCAGGAAATGTCTGTCATGCCACGATCCATTCTTGGAAAACATTTCTTTTCCCAGTGAGTAATACAGCACTCGCTAGAGCTTAGAAGCCACTGGCAAGTGGTTTCCACTGTTGTCTCAGTTCAAAAATGCTTCAAGGGCTTGCAGGAATTCTGCCACTTTTTACTTCAGCCCATCTGTACACTTGACAATAGGGAACAATTTAAAGAAATCTCATCTCCATTTTCTGTTTCTGTTCTCTATCCCCAACCCTTCTATATACAAGTAGTCTAGGAAATATAATATATAGAAGTACAACTTCGTTTTCTTCAGGTAATTCCTAGAGAAAACTGAATTTAGCAACTCAAAACAGCATTCCTGTTTTTTACCTCCAGCTATATTTCTGTGACCTTTTTTTTTTCTGAAGATGTTATTTTCTAACATTTATTTAGAAGTCTGTCTTTAGCTGGCAAGTAGTGAAAGCAGCTTCCAGTATCTCATTCTTCCACACTGTAGTCCCCTCATGCGAGAGCTGATTCCACTGACGAGGTGGGGATTATGCTGCTCTGATAATTCTGTGTGTCTCTGGTACTTTCCAAGCAAGGATTGCAAAGTGCTGTAACCACCTCAGCACTCATGAGACACCATTAGCTTATGAAAGCTTCTTCTTTCCTACCAGACACCAAGGCACAGCACAGATAAGCAGGGTGATGAAACTGTTAAGTGGAGTTTGCACTCCTGCTGATTAAGGCCCTGTTTGGTGTTTTCAGTGATTTGGTTCTTGTTCAAAAGCACTTTTCCACACTAGAAATGAAAGTATGCCAAATATCATTTCCCCCTAAGTAAGGGCTGTGGGACTTAGCACAGGTTCCTTCATACAGGCTGGCGTGAGTCAAAACCAAGTTGCACTAAAGGTAAGAGAAAATTTGATAAAACATAGGAGCCCAGTTAGCCTAGAGGAACTTGGAAGAGATAAATGGAAAATCTGAAGGTCTGCAGTAGTCCAGTAAACAGTGTGGAATTCAGACAAATAATTACTGAGTTGAGAAAAATCACTGAGGCTTAGATGGAATATGAAGTCTTCCATCCACCTCTGTTGTGGAGTTTGCCATGGCACTTTCTTCATGCTCAGATTGATGTAAGATTGGTTGTTTGTAAAATGAGCTCATCTCAGTCTGGCTGAGAAAAACATTCAAGTGTCGAAGGCCTGTTCACAGTTTCACAAAGGCAAGGAACTCTAAGCTCAAAACAGGTATATATTTGGCCTGCTGTTAACTAGGATACTTTCACCAATACATCACATCATCTGCTCAAAAGCAAGCCTGTCATCAGTGCTACTTGATACATATTCATTCTTGTTGCAATTCTTCCTAAACTTACCTTTGTTTCCAGATGCATCATGGACTGGAAGCACCCCTATATCATCACTTCACTGTTGGGAAACAGTTGAGAACAGCTGTGCTTTGTAAAAAGGATCTCTTCCTCTTCTTTTGAGTGATAGCTTTGTCTCTCTGGAAATCTAGCCCGGGAGAAGCTTCCTGCCCCACACTTTCCTTTACTTCCCTCATTCCTTGCATTTAGAACACATCCAAAGCATTCTGCAGGTTCTTGGTCAGTCTGGAAGAGCTGACAACACAGAGTTGGCCCTTCAGTTTAGTTTTGTAGCATTGCTTTGCTGGTCCTTTCTGCTATTTTGCAAATCTCAGATGCAACAGGGTATTGTTTCTGAAGCCTGTTCTGATTGCAGTCACTGTGAAGGTGTTGTCTGCTTTGTCCCATTAGTGCTGCCCTAGCAGGTTCAGATGGACCCCAAACAGGTTTCAGCAGCACCACACCCACTGCTCCAGCAGGAATGGCTGTAAGATTCCTCAGCTCTGGCTTGTTGTCATACAGGGACTTTTGACAGGGTTTGGGGATTTTTTTTGTGTTTTGCTTTAGTTTTTGAAGCCCTTTAACTGATGGGTTTGGTGAACAGCTGTATCACGAAAAGGCCTTAAGTGGTAAATCCCTTTTGTATCACTCTTTTGAAGTAATATTTGCTTGTATTGGATGTCAAGGTGGTCCACGTGATGTGTAGTGCAAAAACCTTATCCACAAAAGCATCATTTGCTCTACCTGAACAACCTTGGATGCCTGGGGGCCCTGGGTGAGGAACCCAGTGGGAGAGGACTGTCATGCCGTGCTGTAGGACCACGATGTGCAGGACCTGACTGTAGAAAGAAGCTGGGGAAATACGAGATCGCAATTTGCAATCCAAGCTCCTTGGACAAGCACACTTCATAGTCAAGCTGGTCTCAGAAGTTTTTCTAGGGAAAGGAAGATGCCAGGCCTATGCAGTTTGCTCCCAGCCCTGGCAACCCTGTTTCTTAAATAAACACTCTGGCAAAGGCTTTCACGCTTCAAGTGTTTACAGCGTGCTCTAGACTTCAGAGCATTTTGACCTATTTCCACTAGTTCCCCCCGAAAAGCCTAGAAATTGAAAAGCAAAGCACAGTACACTAGGTTCAGCTGTCCAGAACCCCAACCCACTTGTGTCAAAGTAACTTTGTGGTCTTGTTTTCAAATAATCTGTGTCAAGGCATTTGCAAAACGTGACTGCTGAGCAACTTGCATGTCTCTATGAAACATAATTGCTCATTTGGTGGAAAACAGTTTGCAGATCTCTCCAACTTACTTTTGCAACCTGGATTTTTCTTCTAGATACAAGCCAAATCTTTGCCTGGCATTTCAGTACTGAAATAAAAAAATAGCTTGATCCCATGGTCTGGAGGTGATATTAGAGATAACAAAACCTCAGGTTTATGCCAGAGATTACTCTGATCCTGTAAAGGTGAAGCTAATCAGCATGGTCTGACACAAGGAAGAGTTCAAGGGCAACAGTGGGTTTGAGAAGGCAGAGGAAAGTTCAGAGGTTGGGCACGTGGAGGGAGAGGAGCCAGGTGATCCCTTCTAACTCTCATCATTCCAGCATGTATACCCCCCTCTCCTGCTGCCTTTGGATTAAAAGAAAAAGCCGATGTTTAACAACCAGTCTGCACAGCTGATTTAGTAACATAAACCCTGCTTTAGCTACATCCCTGGCCTCACTCCATGCCTTTCCTTAGACTATACATGTTCAGTAGTCATCAGCCTTGGAGTCACAGCACTGCTGCATGTCAGCACAGCATGGAAGCTACAGACTGTGGAAGCGCCACAGTAGAAACAGGAACAATGGAGATTCTGGAGGAGTCTCCCCCTCAACATTTTGTTTTCATTTATTTTCAATGTGTGCAACTTACATTCCATCAAATGCAGTGACAGTTCCAAAAGCAAAGATGGGCCCTAGCTGGCTGAGTGCTTTCAAGACTACTGGGCTGTGCTCACACCATCAGCAACTGCGGTTCTGTTGCAAAGTTCCATATTCTTTATAATTCTAAAGATTTCTGTTGAAAGCATAAATTCCAGAGGTAAAGTATACACTGCAATTACTTTTTTTTTTCCCTTTTTATTTTTTTTTTTTTAAATCTTCTCAGAGCAATTTTATAACAGCCAAGTCTTTCAGGAAATGCAGGTGTGTGACCTCTTCACAATAAGAGACACACAACTGTGTTTCTGCATGGGACAGGGAACTACTTTTGTGACACCAGTTTTGTTCTACACAAAGGCACGCTTGCAATAAATTTTTACAAGTTTTGTACACCATAAGCTAAATTCCGAGTTCCAAAAATGTGAAGTGTGGCAACAATAACAAAATGGATTTATAGTATCACTCTGATATCTTGTCATGTGATTTTATTTCTTCAACAAAGTTTGTTTACAATCAACAACTTTGAAATACAGTCAGATATATTACCAGTTGCTTTTCCTGTCTTGTTCTTTTTTGAAATAGGTGGGAAAGATGTTTGGTCATGCTCTGGGTGTGTAAGTGAAAGGTTGTAGAGAATATACCGCAAGATAAGTTAGAGGTTCGCATTAGAATCATAAACCTACGATCTTTATCCAGCCATTGGGGACAAGGGCATTTTCTTTAGAAAGAATTGAGTTTAAAAAGCCTTTCAGTGTAGTCTGCACACAGGCATAGGAAAGGGGACCAGTGTCCCCCCCATGTCATCCTGACCCCGACAAGCAGTTCTTCCCAGACACCTCAGGGCAGAGCAGGGTGGACACAAGGACAGGGGAGAGCTGTCCCAGCTCTCAAATATCTCTGCTGAACAGAACCAGCCCTCTGTCCTCACTGCTCTGGCTCTTCCTGGTGAGCATTGCCTGTACCACCAGTGACACCCATCAAACCCGTGACCTGCAGGCCAAATGAGTGGCATTTGCAAGCAAAACCAGACACGTGTGATCTGCAGGTGGCCTCTGTTTCACAGCTCCAAGTCATCAAGTTGCTAGGACCTGGTTTAAACCTTATTCCACGAGGGGAGCAGAAGCCTTGCAGGAGAACACGAGTGGGGTTACAGTCGGTCTTTGCCAACAGCCACAATAAAGATGTCCCCCACGCCTTGGGCTGTGTCCCTCATTTCCCCATGGCCGCAAAGGCTCCGCTGGGACAGGGCTGCCCGGCATCTCCAGGTGTGCGAGTGTGGCTCAACACTGACCTCTGGCCGGGATCTGTCGGGCTGCCGTGGCTGATTTGCTTAGGGTGTTTCTTCATAGCATCTTGTGTTTTCCACATGAAAAAATTTAGTTTACACCTAAGCCATGCAAAAAAAGAGCCAGAATTCCAGGGAAAACAAAACATTAACAGAAACCACCAGCAACAAGCCCCTTGGCCTATTTAATCTCTTTATGGACCCCTTCCCTAGGAGAGGACTATTTTTCTGAAGTTGCTTAGTATCACAAAAGGGGAGGGCAAGAGATTCTAGCTGTTCAACACAGCCAAGATCTCAGAAATCTTTTCAACATGTAAGTAGCTGCATTGACAGCCCTTAACACTAGTCTGAAAGACAGTCTGGCCCCTTCACACAAGAAACAGACTCCTTTTCTCCTTTGCTGTGTATTTTTTGCACCGCAACAGTCGCTGCTGAGCAGCAGGGGAGGAACTCACGGTTTCTGCTCTGAGACGTCACATCCAGGCTCAAGAAGCGATCAAACCACAGTGCATGCCTGCAGCTCAGCGTGGAGGCTGGCTCATCCCAGATGAGTGCAGAGGCTGGAAACAAGTAGGTGCATCATCAGGGTGACAGACCGGCATGAACATGCCCCTGGCGGGTGGCAGGGCTCCCCAAGACGGGGACAGACACGTACACGTGGCTCCCTGTATCGCTCCGTAGGCACACACACAGGAAGGACCTAAGGAGAGGATTACAGGCCCCTGCAGTGACACCAGCTACACACCAGATGAGATGTTCAGCTGTGCCATAAACCAAGTGAGAATTTCTCCTTGTCATGGTTGGAGAGTCACCCCCAGCAGCACAGCACTTTGTTCCCTGGCTGTGCTGTGACCAGAGCGGACACTGTGTCTAATCAGGCCACACCATCAGAGGTACAATAAGCAATGCAAATCATCTTTAACACACTAATTGAATAAAAAAAAGGAATTTAATTTATGAAATTATGAAATCCAGGATCTGATTGACACAGACACATGCATTACCTTGGCGCTGTCATTTACAACATTGCCATCCGTTCAGATCAGTCCAGGGCCTGCAGCAACTCAATTTCCTGTGAAATTATTTTCAAGAGAATTTGCAATTAATAATTTCAACAACATGATCTTTCTTAATTAAGCCAAACTTAACATTCCCTTTTGCAGTGTTTTCTAATATCCTATTCCACTTGTCCCGCTGTCCCCAGAGAGGAACAGAGAGAATAAAAATGCCACCTCACAGACACTGCAGAGAAGGACACCCCCAGCTGTCACCAAGTCAAAGCACAGACTCCCCTAAAGCACCCTCACCTGAGAATTGACAAAGCACTTTATAGGAAGTAATGAATGGCATCTCATCAGACCCCTGCAAGGCAAAGCCATCTCCACTCTCCTCAGACATAGCCTCCGTGCTGCAGTTTCCTTAAATTACAGCACAGTCACAGTTTTGTCTTGGGAATGAGTTTAAGAAATCAGTACACAAAAGGTGATGAAAATTGAGAAGCCAGAAACCTCTCTCGCCTCTCTGATATTCCCACTTCCCCAGGTGAGGGTTTGGACAGGATTCTACAAGAACACCTGCACCAGAGAAGCTGGCATGGGATTCATGTATTTTACCAGGGCTTTTTTTGCAGGTTATGTTTTTTTCCTGTCACAGGTTTTGCCTGGAAATCTGCAGTCTGTCCTTCATCAAAGAAGCAAGAGCAGCAGCAAAGGAGGTTCTCAGCTTCATGGGGAATTGGCAATCCACAAACTTGGAGGAGAATCACCTCCCCTGAGTAGACAGACTCACCTCCCGCAGCACAGCCATTGCCCTGCACTGGCCTGGAGGCAGCTGGTACCAACTGCAGTGTGAGCACACAGAGGTGCAACAAGCCAAAATATGCTTGTTTTTCTACTTCTGTGACTCAGGGCTGGATTGCAGCCTTAAAAGAAAGGTTAGATACTCCTCCTGCCAGATTCAGACTCCCCAAGGGCAACAAGGCAGGATTTAAGATCACAACATTGTCTCAAATCCTTTGGGGAAACAGCAAAGCAAACCTCTTCCATCTCTCCTGGACAGACACAGAATTTAGCAACAGTCAGGTACAATGATGCCAAGTAATAATCCCCAAAAAGTGGAAAGTTTTGAGGGAAAGTGGGGAGGGAGAGACATTTATTTGCTGTGAATAAGATTAGCATCTGCAGGCAGTCACACCAGAATAAATTGCAAATCACTCTCAGGAACTGGAAAAGCTCATTGCCTACTAGTCTATCTGTATCCCAAAGCCTTTTAAGATTGAAACTGTTGCAGATAAAGACAAACACAGGAATTAATGGGCATAGTTATATCTTGGACGTACGGACTGGAAAAGCTGGTCTGCAAACATAAGCAATTGTATCTTCACCCAGCCACAGAGGAAAGACTCCATCCAACACTTGCAAAGAAAAATGTAATTCTGTACCTGCTGGTGTTCCTCCAATGTATGTGTGCTGTTCTTCTCCTTGACATCCCAATTAATCTTTTTTTAGTCATCTCCATTACTGTGCCAAACAACTCACCACCACCTAAAACCCACAGCTACTTCTGATACTGGGTGGAAGAGAGATGTCCCAACAAGTAGCTCAGCATAACATCAGCATAGAGTTTCGGTGTTCAGATAATCACCTTTTCTTTCCACTCCTATCCCATGATTAATATTGAGCAGGTAGAGCATTGCTCTGTTCAGTAAAGCAATTTCCAAAGTGCCACTGCAGAGTTCCACAGTTTGTCTTTTCAGACATCGGGTAATGTCAAGTACTTACTAAATTGGTAATGGTTGATCCCCCACAGTTTGCAGCCAGGCTGAGCAAGAAGTGCTATTAAATACTGCAAGTCAGGTTTAATAAACTTACTAAAGCAGAAGAAATACTTGCACTTTTAATGAAGAAAACCTGTTACGGCAGCCAGGAGCTTGGTGTTTGTGTGACCCTGGAGTATCTGAAAGGTATTCAGTAGGACTCAGACCAGCTGTTAAACATCTGTAGCCCTTTCAGGGGTCTTGGCCAGTGCAACAAACTGGCCATAGATAGTTTGAACAAATCATCCATATACAGCAGCATTCTCTTGCCTGGGATGACAGCAGCCAATTTCAAGGCATTCTGGCAAATTCAAGGTGCACTACAGTGATTTTAGAAGCTGCTTTTTTGAACAAAATAAAAAGCCCCTGGCCTAGGGCAAGCACACACAAACACACACGAAGCACAGACAATTCAAGTGGACTCAGTGGGTGCCAGCAACAGCTTTCTATTGCTCATGTGCCAAGCAAAACAATATCAGGAATTTTATCCCACAGGCCAGCATGTATGATCTGTTTCTCATGATTTTTTCAGTAGCATCACCACCAAATTTCAGTGGACACATGTATAGGGTGGTGGTTCAGCAGGCCAGTGGTAAATCAAGTATCATGAACAGCTTGCAGGCACTGGGATGGACCCTTCCCTCCTTGCTTCCCCAAAGAGCAGCCTGCAGGAGTGATGACCAGGCCTCCTCTGAGCAAGGGAGAGCAGGTGCCAAACAAAACTGGGCTGCAAGGGAACTGCCCTGCCACAGCCCAAACCCCAGGGAGCTGGAAATGCTGTCCTGCAGCTCTGTGGGTAGGACCCAGCCTCATGCCTCTGCATCAAGGTTTAGCCACCAGATGTGCCAGACCCTGCTCCTCTCCCCATGTGCTCATCCTACCTGTCGTCTCATTGCTTTTATGGCCACTGGTCCCAACCAGCTCTGCTTCTGTGCTGCAAATAACCAAATGGCTTTTATGCTACCTGAAAGGGACAAAACTGCAACAGACAGAGAGTAAGAAAGAATTTCCTCTGACTGTTTATTTTCGAACAACGAGGAGCTATTTATAACCTAGTGAGGTTCATTGTTGCACGAAAGCAGTGCCCTTTCCCAGCTGACAGAGCCTCTCTAGCAACGACAGCCTCGCAGCAGCCTGCAGGATTATTTTGCCTGAGGTAGCTTAACCCAGTTTTTCATGTGGATAATGAAAATCAGTGGTGGATGAGATTTGATGTGGCTGCTGTTCTTTGGGGCTCTACACAAAGGCTGAAGCACCCAGGAAGATATGAGCAACTCTACCTTCTTAGGGCAGATTTCTGTAGAAATGGGTGGTTGCAAAGCTCCCTTCCCTCCCTGAAAGCAAACCATAACACCTTGTCTGAAGGGAATTTATACTTATGGTTCAAAAGTTGCCCTGCTCTCCTGTCAGCACCTCAGGCCCGTGTGATAGAGGCAGTCAGCAGAGAGCAAACTGCTCCCTAGGCAGGTGACCTAAATCCCGCTTTGCCCAATGCTACTACAGGGCACTGAAAGGGTTTGTGTGCTGCCTTCCCTCCCCAGCAGCTAGGTGCTCCAGGGCGTCCATCCTCTCAAGCTGGAGCGGTGCAACTGCTCCACAGTCCCTGGGGCTGAGGAGAAGTATCCCCTAGAGAGGGACAGCCTTCAGAGGCTCTGGTAACAGGGCCAGTGTCACACATGCCAGCTCTGTATCTCCACAGGTGCATATGCACACGGGATGGCTGAAGAGCCCAACTCTGCCCTTCCCAGCTCCCGCCGCAGTGCTGTGCAAGTGCTCCCTTTGGCAGATGTCCAGCAGGAGCATCTCTGGCCAAACAGTGCCCAAGTGTCCTGAAGAAGTGGCAAGAACAGCAGAGCTGTCAGACTCTGAGCTGCTCAAAGCAGCGGGGAGAAGATGGAGCAGGAGTGTTTTAGGAAAGGGGGATAAAGGGTCACTACTGTGGGATATTTAGGCACCTTCACATAGGCCTTGAGTTTCACAGGAGGCTCCTTGGATGGACCCAAGCCTCCCAAGCCAAGCTGTGGCTAAAGAACTTCACTGTAACATTGCAGCAGTGGTTGGGAAAAGGCACAGGAGTTGCATTTGGCATAGCTGCCAAAAGTTAATTAAAACAACAAAAACAAACTGGGGAGAGGGCTGTGCATATGACAGGGTTCATCAGTCGAATCAGGTAGAGCTTGTGCTTATTATGTGCGTCAGACCAAACTCCCCACAGCGATTCCTTTACCTTTCCACCTCCTCGGGGCTAATTTAAGAGCTGTTCTTCGCAGCCCATAATAATAGCAAGAAAGAAAATAAAATTCTGTTCTGCCAAAAGAAGGAAACTGGAACAAGGGAACTGGCAGGAAACTTGTCTTGCTGCCATCTCTGGCTTTCCTAAGGAAATTCGTGCTCCAGGGCACCCAGTCAAAGAAAGCAGAGCTGCCAACAGGATGCATGACTCTGATCCTACCCACAAGGGAAGCCAAGTCCATCTGCTGGGAAAGGGAAGGACATTTCCCACAGATAAAACAGCAGTGGGGTGGGATGCATAGGTGAACACAGAAAAAACCATCCTGCACAGACAAGCATTTTCTCTGGGAATACCTTGGGCTCAGACTGCCTCTTTTTTATGTACAACACTCTCCCCACCACCAAACCTTTCCTGTGAGGGGCAGGTAACCTCCCCTGCCCCACCAGAGAGCACCAGCACAGTAACAGAGCTCCTCACACAACATGAGCAGTAACACTTTGTGACTGCTCCTGCGCCGGCCTCTGCGGGCACAGGCAGCGAGGCTGACGTGATGCCTCCTCCAACACAAGTATTCAGGCAAAGCCAGAATTGAAGCAAGAAGGCTAAAAGGTCACCTTCCACTCACATGGATTTGGGCGACCCTTTGTGTCCCCCATGAAATGACTTTTTATTTGGCCAAGTCTATATAAGTGAATTTTTTTATCTTTCTGGAAAGTCACCGGATGGCTGTTGCTACAAGGGCACCAGTCACTCCCACCAGGCTCAGCTCTGCTCCACACAGGCTGGGCACGTCTTCAGCTTCATTTCCAGAAAGTGTTTAATCCATATGAAGTGGATCACAGAAGTACCGTGGTACTGGCACTAGGAAACCAGCAGGGCTGGTTCCAACCAACCCTACAGTGCAGGGGTTCCCAGGGACAAAAGCCACCTGCCCTTTTTTGTCATAATTTCTCTAGCAATGGAGCCCAGGGTGCCCCACCTTGAACCAGGACCCCCATTGTGCCAGGTGTGGATATCCAGAAGCTCATACAAGCCTTTCCCCAGGCTCTGCTAACAAAGGTCGAAATTCAGATGCAGCACAAAGATCTTTGCATCCCGGCTAATTGCAAATCCCATGGCATGCTTTCAGAACTCGATGTAACTTGTTTTCTTCAGAAGCTCTCAGAGACTGTCCTTAGGGACTTATGCAATGAAAAGACCAGAATGTCAAAGATGCCATCTTCTACCAAAGAGACTTTTGAGAATGCAGATTCTATGGGTTTACATCTGTGGCAGTTTTGGATAGGAATAAAATTCTTAAAATCATGTGGAATTTGGTCCCCAAAGGCACTAAACTTCTATTCAGAATAAAATAAAAAATTATTTTCCTAATCCTTTCCAGACTCATTTTTTCCCCATATTTCCTCAATGTGAAAGGCTAAAACTTAAAAACTGTCTGCAGCCATTTTCTGTCATAATATAAAAATCAACCAGAAACATCTTAGCATTTTATGTAGAGGTGGAGGACAACATTTTGTAAGTAGCAAGAAAAGTAATTTGAAATGAGAGCTGGAGATGGGATTCTCCACCCAGCACATTAAATATCAACTGCTCGGTCATTCCCTCTGGGTGTGCTCACCTGGCACCGCCCCTTGGCACGTTCCTGGTGCTGCACTCACTTTTCTTGCCTGCTGTGCTCCAAAGGTGCTCAGTGCATCCATGTGTTTGTCCAGCTTCAGGACACTTCAGCTGGAAAATGTGAGCCAGCACGGACCAAAGGATTTGATAACCCAGTAAGCAATTGCCTAAGGAAAGACCAAAGGAATGGAATTAAAACCAAATAGTATTACCTCCACCTGCCCTTCAAGCTCCCATTAATCTCTGCCTTAGAGACTTCCTGGTGCATGTTTATAAATTTGCATGTTTTACAGCCCTGTTTTCCACCAAAAGGGCTGTCACATCCACGGAGTAATTTTCAACAATATGAAGTGCTTTTGTCTTAAACCTGATACCTTGAATCTTTTTTTTTTTTTTTTTTGCCTTCTCATTCAGTACTTGTAAAGAACAGCCATGAGTTAACTCCCTATCCACATACTCCTCACTGTTCATGATCTAACCTCTTCTTGTACAGTCACCCTGCCTTTCCAGCTCAAAACTGGACAATTCTTGCTCCTTGCTGATAAAGGACTTCAGATTTAGCAGGGAAAGAAGTGGCCCCTGGCATACACTCTGTGCCACTTGCCTCGTAATTGAGCTATGTCCATCTCCCTTATTCCATTTTCCCCTCTTAAGATTTCCCAGTGTGCTGTGCAAATATTTTGATCCATGCCAGCACCTAATCCTATTGTGTAAAATGGGAACCACAGAGATTCCCAGGTGGACAACCAATTTTTGGGATGTTCCCTGAGCGAACTGACAGGCCCTCAAGAGCATCAGTTCTGACCAGCTGCCTGTAAGCACTGCTCGTGGACATCTAGCAGTGTTCTCTTTACTGATTTCATCCAGAAAGATAAACAGCTAAAGGCCCAACATTGATTTACCTTGCCCTGCTGGATTTGCTGGAAGCCAAGGAAGATGTAACACCCCCCAGGATCACTCAGAGCACTGCCTGGCTGTCTTGCTCACAAAGCCCCAAGTACAATGTGAGTGAGAAGCATCAGTGGGAATCTTACACAGGTAACAACCATAGCGGGCCCCATCCTATTTTTACTGGCGTTCAGAGAAGGACCTTCACCCCTCACCATCCCTCTGCCTGCCTCGAGGACAGCTCAGGGAACAGCTGCAGCAATGTGTAACCTGAAAAACCTGCTTCTCACCTAGTTTAAGGGCTCAGGCTGTACAGGCAAAAGTAAAGAAATGACAGAATCATATTCCAGAAGCTCTGATTCTATGAAAAAATATTTTAAGGAATCAAACACAATTAGCAGACAAATGGCTCACAGTTGAAGCCAGAAATTCAGCCCAGAAACAATTATTCATTAAACAAACTTGTAGTGGAAGAGCTGACAAAAGGAGAATTAGATCAGCTGAAGAATAAGATTTCCTAATTCTCAAATTCATCTGTTTCTCAAGAGGTTTAAACTTCCAAATTTTATTTTTAAAAACTAACAATCCTTAAAACTTCCGAAAATTGTAGCCGATCTTTTACATCTGAGCTCTTGCCAGAGGTCACATCCAAACAGAAGCTGAGCACTCGGCACAGATACCACTGTTGAAGACGGTACAGCTGATTCTGTAGAGCACAGGATAGCCCCATCTTATTTTCCCATAAACTATGAATTACTAACTTTGAAATACATTCTAAGCTGCAGCTCTGCCTCTGCTTCTCCACACCCTCTCACTTTGCAACTCTGTTCTCTTCTGCTTCACTTCTTTTTCATCTTTTCTGCCAAGAGTGTGTGTCATTTTCTTTTGAAGCTCCTCCCAAGACAGAAGCCCTGACCCCCACCAGTGACCTAAAAAGATGCCCCCCTCTCTCAAATAACTCATTCAACAGGAAAAGGAAGAGCAACGTCTTGATACAATTCTGAAACCAGCTGGCAGAGAGCCTAACACCAGTATGGTGTGCTCCATGCCACACAAAGCACAAACCGCATGCAGGGTGGAGCACTTACTTTCTCCAGGTTGTTGACACTAAAGTGTTATGTCCCTTTCTAGCAGGAAACTCCCTATCAAACATTGGCTTAGTGTTGAAACCAAGACCTTGATGCAAAACTTACAATCTTTTTGTCTCTCTCACCCCCTGTTTCTCCTCTCTTGACACTACAGGTGCTGCTGGCTTTAGATATCAGCAATAAGGCTGTTTTGATATAAGTTACTAGTAGTATTATTATTACGATAGGCACCTCAATTGCAAGGCAAACCAGAGTATGCCTCACCTCAGTCTCTCTTATAAAAATGTAAGGCTTGATTTTATGGTCTAGTTAAGCAAAGCTCAAAGGACTTCCAGCTACCAAAAGTAACACCACTTTCTATGTTTGGGTTGTTGGTTGTTTTCTTTTTGTTGTTTGTTTTTGCCAGCCTTCCCTATATTGTCTTATGGAATGGGCAGAAACAGTATCCCAGGGACGAGAGGCAGGATCAGCATTCCTTTCCCCCTCAGCAGCAACAAATAGGCTAGCTCAGCTGAGCATGGAGCTGCCACCAGGAACCCAACCCCTACTCACTTCAAAAACAACCTTCTGGAAAGGAAGAAAGGTGGCACAAAAGTTGAGAAAAGCGTTTGCAGAAGTGGTGCTCATCACACTACCAGAGCACAACAGACCCTCGATAGTCATTTTCTAACCCTGTTTTTAACAGCCTAACAAAGGTGACCTTTAATTAATACAGCTTTGGCAGAAAGCTGTTTGCTACTTCCAGATCCTTTTTAATTAAAAAACACCTCAAAAATCTTTGGCTTAAAAACATCTGCTGGGCAGAAATAGGAACTTGAAATCAAACAGATCCCTCTTTCTGCATACAGAGCAGCAACATGCTGCTGTGCTGCAAGAAATCAAGTCAAATCAAACTGGTATTTTGCACCCATTCAGGCCTCTTGGAGGGCTGTAGAGAGAACATCTGTGGACTGACTTTATTCTCAATTTTTAAGCTTGATTACTAGCAGATCTTAAAATAGCTGCTGGATGCTAAGCTGTAAATAAAATGTGCAGGCTAACAAAAGATGCAACTCTGACATTTGTGCTCATTCTGTAATCACAGCTTATTATCCCAGAGGTTTTTTCAGTGACTTCATTCACTTGAAATGATTCTGTAGAGGAACAAGTCTCTTGCTAGAGCGTCCGGTAAGAATTTATTGCTATGAAATTATTCACTGTGCTTCAGGCTTGAAGGAGGACACAGGAGATGCCTGCGTGCCACTCAGGGCCACATAAATTCATAAAGCATCTACATTTAAAATAAACCTAAGTAAGGCAAAGTAGATGTTGGTATTTGTTTACAAAAACTAAACACCTTAAAATAACTAAGGTTATGGCAGTAACACCCTAGAAAGGAATGCTCTGTAGGATCCACTTTAAACAAGACAACAGCCCTCACCCTCAAGCAGGTTACAGCCTTTTAATCTCTCCCAATATTCAGCTTCCTTTCCAAACAGAGACAGGCATCTTCTTGAAAATTCAGGATTTAAAATGCTTTTGTTAATCTACCAAGAGTAAAGCTTAAACATTCCCTTATAAAAGCAGTATAGACGTCTGCTTTTGTGCACAGTGACAAGCAAGCAGAGTAAACTCATGCCTAAAAATCTGCTAAAAAGCATGACCTGAATTTCCAGAAAATGAATGGGAAACTTTTTTTCAGATCTATGTACTCAGGTAACATGACAACAAGGGAGTTCTGGTCAGCAGTAATGCAAAATTTGCTGGATGGTTCATTCAGTCCTGCTACTTAAACTAGGAAGTGAACTGAGAACAATACACACAGGAAACACGGAAGACTCTAGGCAGAGACATAACAGATTCCTACATTTAACACTGGATTAGATTAAAAGCTTCTATTGCCAGAAGCCTGTTGTAATTATCTTTTGGTATCACCTGCCAGCTCCCAGGGGTTAAAGGGCATTTAAGACAGAGCATCCTCATTTGAATACTCAGATATAATCTACAGATGCAAAACTGTTCCTTTTGTTTGCTGCAGCTTGACAAGGCCTTTTTATTTTTGCCAGCCATTAATATTAAAGACCTATTTCCTTTATTTAATTTAGATTTTGAAAGTCACTGACTTCTGCTACATAAAGTTTGTACCAAAGACTTCTCCTTTCCCACAGGGTGCTAGGCAAAACTCTTCCTGTCAGTACAATTAAAAGAGTGGAAGTGTTTCACTCCTTCTGATAGATGCTTCTGCAGGTTCTGCTGGTGATCATGCCCTTGGGGCTGACTGCAAAGCAGAGTTTCTCAGACCAGGAGCAAAGAACCTAGCCCTGTATGCCCTGGAGTGGGAAAGAATGACATGCCCCAAAAGCTGACCTGTGGCGTCTCTGAGGCTGGACAGATAGCAGATGAGATTTTTGGAGCACTGTCCCATCTCCATCTCACTTAGCTTGCAGCTCAGCTCTGCCAAGGGGATGCCAGGCCATGCCCTGTTTGCAGCCCCATTTCCTCTTACAGCAGCAGGAAAATTGAAAATTCTCCTTTTGCAGCTCCCCATCACTTCCCATGCAGAATTTGCTCCCTCCCCAGCTGTCTTGGCACAATTTCATTTGCAAACTCTCTAAACTAGACCAGCAGAGTGTTTGCCCCCCTTAAAAAACCTTCATTAAAAAAAAAAAAAAAAAAGTATATTTTTGTTTAAATAAGAAGTATTTACAATCTATCACCTCATGCAGCACAGGCACCTGAATGCCCCCCCTGCACAAGAAAGAGCAGGGGGACAACACGAGCCCATGAGCACAGGCACCCCAAGGGGCTGAGAGCTGCAGCTGCTCCAGGCCCTGGCACAGGGATTGCTGGGAGCAAGGAGAGGCACAGTGGGAATCTCCAGAAGCTCAGGCCTAAAGGGGCAGGAGGGTGACAATATGTTTTCACGTGACTATACAGTCAGCATTTACCCCCTCCCTAGTGTAACACAGCTTCTAAAATAAGACCATTTCCTCAAAATTATAATATTAAATACAAACAAAATCTCTTTTCTTAAATACAAATATACACCCACATATACACACTTTTAGAACAGGACCTTTATGAAGCAACTAAGTGAAATTAAGTGTCTGAAAACTACTTCAATATACAAGCTCCAGGCAGACTTTTACTGGCTTTACTCAGTTCTATTAACCAGCACACACTTATCTATAAAGCGTTCTTCTTTATTAAGTTAAACAAATTATCAAGGATGGTTTCCATCTATAAAATGAACAAGTACAAGCTCTGTACAGCAGACTTTTCAAACCAACTGAAAAAACCAGTTTCCAAACTATGTTTTGAAAATCTGCGAAATAAACAGTATCACCATTCTTGTTTCTGAAGACGGTAAGAAAAGTTCTCAGGAGACTCCATCACAATTTGCTTCAAGGGCTCTTCATTTATCTTTCAAATGGGTGAATTTCTTCAGCATTAAAAACCCCTAAAATCACAGTAAGTAACTTTGGCACACTGTCATGTAAACATAACAAAAGGATACCACTTCTTGTCTATTCTCCCCAAGAAAAGCAACATCCGGCTCCTATATTAAAACCCCTGTGCACAGCATCCATGGGGAACTACTGAAAAAATATTCCTACTTTATGAATGTTGTTGTCGTTAAAGACTTAAGAGATGGAATACGGATTTTTTTAAATACATTTTTACTACCAATTCTGATTCGGAGATAAGAGGCAGGTCAATATTGAGAGTTGGAGCTGCTGATTTCAGTTAGTACTGCCCTCAATTTGATCAAAGCTGCAAATGGAAATACCTCCATGGTTGAAGCTGAATGGTTGGGTTTTTTAATTTCCGTTTAAATTCTGTTTTTCAAAGCCTCAAACAACTGGCTTGCTGCTGAGCTCATATTTCAGCATTTGTTTTCCAAAACATGAAGGCATCTATTGCTATGTTTATGAAACATGTTCTTCAAGTTCTCAGCTAGGTTAAAAGGCTACAGGGAGAGACTAAAAGCTGAAAATAGTTTATCCACTGTCTGGCCTTTAAAACAGGCAAGTTTTGGAGAAAGTGGATTGCGGATAAGCACAGAAAAAGTATTAATTATTCATAAAAAAAGTCAGATGATGATGGATGGGTAAAACTGGATTTAATGGCCCCATCCAAAAGGTAAGCAGGTATCTGCAGGTCATACCTCAGACACACAAGGTATCTATGGGCACACCGACTGGCACAGCAAAGCCATGTTGCCCACGAGAGTACCATCTCTACACCTGATGCACAGGTACAGCCAAGGGAAAATGAAAAATCAAGAACTACTCTACTTCCAGGACAAAGGAAGAGGGGGACTGTACCAGCATACTACAGTACAGCAGATGTTTTTTATCTCCTTATGATCAACCCTTTTATTTTTCCAAGATCCATCATCTTTCCAAAACCACTTCCCGGCATGCCATGTCTGCACTGATTTTTGTCAATGCTGTCTCGCTTATTAATACTTATTTACTTTCCTCCTCGCTTGAAAAGCTCATTGAAGCATTTGCTTTTAATAAAAAAAAGTATATAGTCTATGCAAACATAAGAAAGGACAGGTCAAAGTTGGGGTTACCACTGACAGTATTGTTTTATAAAATTGACATCAGCTGGACTGAAGCTGCAAAATGCACAAGTTCTATGGTTAAAAACACACAGGCTATGCAAGTATCCAGGCTGATTCCCAGAGTCAAGCCTGAATCCATTCAAAAGCTACATTTAAAGAAACAAAATGGAGAAAAATTTCCCAGTAGTAGGTCTATAAATTAAGCAAGTGCAATTCAGAGATATTACATAGCTGCTCATCCTCGCAAGTTAAAATTCAGATCTTGTGCTGTCATCAGTGGTGTTACTATTCTAACTTATTTCTACAACTCAAAAAGGGAGTCTGAGACAAATTTTTCTCATTAGGGCCCAGAATAAAACTGTGCTGAACCAACATGGCTGCACAAAAGCTCTGTGCAGTTTGTATAATTTTGTAACTAAGGAAGAAGTATTTTAAAGACAAAGTACTACAGAAATGATCAACGCAAATATCAAGTACAAGTTTGACGTTATCCAGAGCACAGGTGATGAATTCCCAAGTGGCAATAAACAATCCGAGCAATCATCTGGGCAGCTGCATTAACTTCCTCTGCTATTTTCTTTCTCCTCCTGAGTTTCATGATCTCCAGCGATGGTGAAGTGTTAAGAAGTAGATCCAGTTTGCAAAGCAAAAGCATCCAGTGTTAGCACGGACATCATACCCAGCAGCACAAAATCCGCACCCTCAGAGTTTCTCTCTCCTAGCACTCCAATCCAATTTCTGGTTATACATATGTCAATCACTTTGTTGATAATTATAGAATGATGAAAATGGATACAAATCATTGGGAGCTGACAATATATATACTTTCATATATTTATATTTAGAGTCCATCATAGAAAAGTTCATATTCAAATTACCAAGTACACACAGGAGAAAAAAAAACTTCAAAATGACACTTCTGGTTCTGGAAATGACAAACCATGACTTCTATTCCAATGGAGTTTTCAAATGACCTTCTCCTAGTAATTTTTCCCACCCTCCCTCCCACACTCTGTTCCCCCACAGATGTTTCTTCAGATCCTTTTGTTTATAATACGTCAGTTGTTCCTAGAGTTAATTATCTGCTGTGCAAGTAGTAGCTGAAGACAGAAAGGAACAGTTGAAGTCTGCAGCACAATTCCTTCTTCATGTGAAGTAATACTCAGTGACATCTTTGCAGTGCTCCGAGTCCCCTGGATCCCTGGTGTCTGCTTCAGCACTCTACTTTCAGATAAAGGTGGAATACTGAGGTATATAAGTTCCGTGGAAAGTTTTAAGAAATACATCAGTAATTCAATCAAAACTTTGCCCAATGTTTTTCAGTTGAAACAGCATTTTGCTTGTAAGTCCTTCTACTGCTGCAGATTAAGTGTGAATTTCCACTGCTGTGACAAAGAAGGATTGCAGATCTCAACGGTGAGACCACCATTTTTGGCATTTCGGCTGTCTAGACAGAGGTTGCTGCCAACGTGCCTCAGTTTAGAATTGCTTTCAATTTGTTCCCATTTCTGGAAGAGAAAATACAGTTATTGACCTGGAAAAGCAGGAAAAGGAAGAATTCTACATCCTGTCCTTTGAAGTCTTCATAAGCCTCCCTGGCTTGTGCCTGGAGAGCTGTAAAAACTGCAATAGGAGCAGTTTAGATGATTCTTGAGTAAGAGTATGTAAGTTCTGGCAAGCCTTGCCAAAACAGCTGTTCTTTCAGCTAACACTCAGCAAGACACAGAATACACCAACACATTTCCCTCTAGTTCAGAACTTCTCAAATACACTGTTCCACAGTTATCTGTGTGACACTTTTGGTCTGAAGAAAAAAAAATGAGAATCAAAATCCATCCACATACCACTGCAATACTGAGCACAGAGAAGCAAGAAGCACTATAGCAATTCACTATAGACAACTTTACAGAAATCCAGAAGTTTGTCAGACACCTTTCAATTCTACAGAAGACAACCAATCTGTGCTGTCAAAAATTCTTTGTCCAAGATGTCAAGGACAGAATAAATCCCAAATACAGGATTTTTTTTTTTAAAAAAGGGTGTGGTTTCTCTTGTATGTCTACCATATTATGCCTGTAAACCTTATCAAGAAAATCTTGCTTCCTTAGCTTCCTTTTCTGAAGAGTGGCAAGGACATTCCTTCCTTCATCAACAAAAAGTGTTTCAGTTACCTCTCTGCAAAAACAGAGATACAAAAGCAAGGAAGCTGGCAGATGATCAGAACTGATGACTGAGCAGAAAGAGATGAGCTGTTGTATGACTGCATCAAAAAGATGGTATGACTCTGCAAATGTGATTTCAAATGTGATTTTCCTCAGGCATGGGAAATAGATGAAGTTACAATGATGCATTGATAAAAATTAATTCGAGGAGTCTAGTGCTGCTATGAACAGGCTAAAACTGAAAAGAAGGAAAGCCAAACCACATTCTTCTGAGACACAGAATATATAATATTCAAACTTCACTGAGTAAGACCTTTCAAAAAGACATTGTGGAATATATAAACTCTTTCAGAAGACACATGTGGCAGTTAAACACTGTTATATATCAACAGGTGAAACCTTTACATAAGGCCCCTGTTGGGATAAAGCTTATTCTGCCTTTATGACATCATGAATTCTAGCTTTACACACACAAGCAGTAAAAGTAGAGCCTATAGAAGATATGATCACCAGTGCATGGTTTATTCACCACCCTTGTTTTTCCCACTGTTTGCAGAGTGCAGTCATGACATACTAACCTGTCTGCTGTCGTTTTCCCTACAGCCCTGAAGTTTTATTAGTGAACCAGGTGCTCTGTCCACAACAGTAAGGCACAAATCCATGTGTTTCACTGACTTGTCCTTTGTTAAGGCCCATTCCTACAAAAAGGAAGAAACAAAAAGTGTATAAAGTTGTGTATGTTAACGCCTGCTATCTCTGCATATACAGCACAGGTTAAAATCCTGCAAATAGGTATGTACAAGCATTGGAACAGTTCATTGCTTCCCACAGGGCAGGAAAGGAAAAGTCCTTTTAAACACAGTAATTCCAACTGCTTTAGCGTCCCCAAATCAGCTCTGGGCTGAGCTGGCTGTTTGCTCCCTCTGCTGGCTTCGCACACCTGCGGCAGGCAGTCACACAGGGTCTCGTGGAAAATATTTCTCCAACTGCTTATTTAGTTAGATGTTTATTTTTATATGTGTGTGTGTGTATTACACCTTTCCCCTGTCTTCTACGTGGAAGGATTTCTACATATGTAAATAAATAAATACACACACACACACACACACACATATATATATATAAGTTGATATACATAAAACCCCTAAAAGCTTGGTCTGCAGCATCACTGGCCACCCTCGCCACACACTGAACAAAGCATATGGACCACAGTGAGGAAACGGCAGTTCCTAATACAATAGAGACCACCAGAAAGCAATACACAGAGGGGTAGAGAGAATGTTCCCTCCCATCCAAGGTATGATGTACAACAGAATCTCCTTTAAATGTATTTAACCATGCAACTCCTAAATAGAGAGCAAAGAAAAGCTGTTCAGTATGTACTGCTGCTCAGCTTTCTTGATCTCAGCATCTTTTCACATAGAGCCTGATCTTGCACTGATGTTCAGACCCTCTCCATATGCCTTTCTCCTTTCAAGTTTGGCCTCCAGGGTCCACACTGGTCTCCATATGTCTAACTATCCTTTGAGGAAAGAAGCCACTTGATTAAAGCCAGGCTAATTATCTAAATCATGCTTATAAACTACTTAAAATGGCATGATTAGCTTCTCTCGAGCAACTAAAGAAGATTTAGAATTGTATAATACAAAACTCTAGACATACAGGGCCAAGCCTGT
This sequence comes from Struthidea cinerea, assembly GCA_013397865.1. Taxonomy (NCBI): domain Eukaryota; kingdom Metazoa; phylum Chordata; class Aves; order Passeriformes; family Corcoracidae; genus Struthidea; species Struthidea cinerea. The sequence continues at coordinate 180,542 of VZTI01004732.1, forward strand.
ATGTTAAAAAACATTTAAATGTTATTTTTCATGTAATCAGTGTTTCAGAAATAAAATAAAGGTACAATTACTTTGAAACTCAGCAGATTTAACAATTATTAAATCTCTTTGGGAAGAGATGCTCAGGACACTGTCAAAACTTGCAACCCAAGAGATTACAAGAAATCACAATCATACAGGTCCCAAGTCACTGGATGGGCACCATATTCTGCAAGTACCAGAATGATGACAACTGTGGAAAACAAAGCAAAGCCAGGACAAATCTGTGTATCCCTTTATTTATCTTCCAAACTCTTAAGCTTTGGATAACTTCACCTTTCACTCTCCATATGCTAAACTCAGATGACAGCAAAAGTACTTGCCTTCTCAGTTCTGTCCAGTTTGTAAGATGCCAACAAGAACCATTAATATATAATAAATCAATAGCCACTTTTTTAGCCACAACTAAAGGAATGAAGCAAGTTATTTTCAGAGCTTATCAGGAATTACAAATGGCCCCAAACCCTTCCCTTATAAGATTTACACTGAAAAACGACAGTTGAAAATACTACCAGGGATGTAGTAAAACTTGTGTCTGAGAACCCCGCAGTCAGAGCTAGAGCCTTGAAATTATTGCCTTTATACATCTTCACCCTTCCATCAAAAGGCTGTACGAGCCCCAGCCACAACAGAAATCATGCAAGAAGTCAACACATTTAAAAGCCAAAGATACAGCTGCTTCATAAAAGCTGCAAGCTCTGTTGCTGGAAACATCTATGTGATGGCCCTTTATGTTATGAGACACAGTGTATAGATGCTTTCCTCCACTGATCAGAAACTATGACTATAATGGAGATAAGATGGAACAAGTTCCACTACACCAGAGGAAAAGAATGCAAGCAGAGTATATGCTCAGGGCACAGGCTTTTTGCAAAAATTGGAATATCTGAGAAAATCTGTGTCAAATCAGAAATAAAAAGTTAGTAGACTACAACTAACCTGAAACCTTCCCCTTGCACCTAAGTGCATTTGGTTTTACCTTTAGCTCCTTATCACAACCCTACATACTGTCAAATGTACCACAATCTACTCAGCCCTTTGGAGGTGCTCAGCTACCACCAAGTTCTACCAACCTGGGGAGGGGAGAGTAGGGGAAAAGGGGGGCAGAAATCCCATTTTTATTTGGGTTTTGCATTTTAAGTTGTGTTGAACATAAGACAGAGTACACCTCTTCAAGTTATAGGAGAAGATTGCCACAGCCTATAATATCCGAGTGCTCCTAACTCCCCAAAAAACCTCTTGATAAGAATAAGGTGCAAAACACAAAGTACAGATTTAAAGACTGGTTTGTTCCCTATCCCTCTCCTCCCATGCTGTTATTTCTTTTCAACCCAATATGAGTTCTGCTTGGACATAAAACCTGGTTTTGATACATCCTGCTTCTTAACCTGTCTGAATGTCCTCTCAAAGGTATTTGTTCAGAGCAAGTGCATACTGGCTTGTCAAGGTCAGTGCCACAGAAGAAACAACACAGAAAGAAGAGGGTCATATTCAGGGGAAGGGAGTTTGAAAGAGGAAGATAATTTTGTGTATCTATAAAGAATACACAACATCAGCAGAAAATCCTAAGATTTCTGCTCCATGGCATTTATGATACGTCTATCCCTCCTCCCAAAAAACCCACTGTGGTTTCTGAAAAGATGAGGGTACTTTCATAAAGGTAATTGAAAAATCCTCCGCAGATAAATTCTCTTTAATGATAGGGAAAGGAGGCATTTCTCACATGTTGATTTGAATGAAATGTCATCATACATCTTCCAGGAAATTACTTTATTTTCGGCTTCATCTTATTTTAGGGTTTTCCCCTTCTAATTTAAATTAGAGCAAACTTCTGACAGTCATTCAATAGCAGTTTTTAATTGGTCAGCCTTCTTTTTTAACAGCTGTACTTGACACATTAATATTACATTTCATTTAAAGTCAGGTTTAATCTGACAAGGATTTAATGACAAAGCAGCACACAAAGCAGTGAGAACCTTTGTGTGTATTTCATGAATGATAACTAAGTCACAACTGCATAAATAGATTCTTTGAAATAATTAATGCTCTCATTTACGGATCTGACACATTTGCAACTAGTTTAGGAGTAGGATTAGAAAGGATTTGTTAAAACACTCCCCTTACTGTGAGTGAACATTTAGGCACCTCTGTTTTCTAGACGAGCCAAATGGGGATTTATGACAGATTTTTTTTTTTTTATACCCCACTATTGCAAACTGTAAATTACTAATAGGGCAGTACAGCAAAACATTCTTTTATTTTGCTGACCTTAGGCCATATGGTTAAAGCAATCCAAATATTTTTTTAAGTAAAAATTGCCCCCCAAAAAATCAAACACACCATTTCATTGAAAAAAAGCTTTCTATGCAAGTACAAAACCCCTGGGAAGGAAGCTATGGCCTCTAGTGCAAAAGCAAATGTTTACAGTGACAAAGGAAGGGGATAATGCGATGCTCACTGAATGAACCTCTGGGCTCAGATTCTTAATCCTGAAAACACAAAATTATATTTGAGGGAGAAGCTATTTAGCCAATCTGTTACAACAACTGATCTGCTGGTTTGGATTCATCTTTCTCTCACCAGTACACAGTAAGCTGCTTGAGTTAAAACGTTTAACTTCACTTTCTTTCTTTTGTTTCAGACTTACTGTAGAAAACAAAATTAATGCCATACAGACCTGGTTTCCCCCGGCATTATGACATTCATAAACTCCAACAACACCATCTGCAAAATGGCCCAAAGTGTCAAGGCAATTGGTACCCTGCTGCAAAGCCCCAAAGGCTATATCTTGATGATCAGGTACCCTAAAACAAAACCAGAAATATCTGCTTAATTCAGTTCAGGGTTTGTTTGGGAGGTTTTTTTCAGGTCTTTTTTTAAACCCCTTGTTTGTAAAAATACTCAGAGTATTTTTAAGATGAGAGGTTAAGAATGAGTGATGACTATCATCTGGAAATCTCAAACATCATTTGAGGGGAGGCAATTACCGAATCATGAATTGATCAAGCATGAGTAAACTTGCAAGCTTACCACATAGTACCAGAAGACTTGTACCAGAGAAGGAAGATATAAACTCAGCACAAAAATCAAATTAAAGATGACTTATCGCCATTTAAAGTGACTCAAAGCTGAATGTTATCAGTTAGGTCATCAAGTCCTTTTGTTTTTTACAGGCAACATAGCTTGTGGCAGAAATAGATCACTACATTTTTTTCAGACTGTTTTTACTGAAATGTTAAAAAGGGGGTTAGGAATTTGAAAAAAAAAATAATCAAAATTTTTCTGATATCTTATTTTCTAATGGTTGCACACTCCTAGCATGGAAACACCTAAGCAAGTCCATTCAGCAAAATACAGTTGAGGGTAGAGCCCAAGAGTTCATGTCTGACAGTAAAACAAGGGCATATCAGAGCTTTTAAAAACTTCAGACTATATTATGAGAATAATAATTCAACCCAGCAGAATGAGCACGAGGGATGGCAGAATAAGACAACATTACATGAAAGTAATGCTTATGGTAGCACATTTTCCAGGAGAAACATTTTTTTTCTGACGAATTAGACAAAACCAAATATCCCCTAGCACTTCTAAGAGAAAATAAAGGAAAACTTACCTCCTCAGTATCATCCTGGTTTATGAGACTTGTTAGTATGTGTGGTTCTGCACATGTCAAACTGGGGCTGTAATAGCTGGGGGTGCTTTTGCATCTCAAGCCTGTATGTCACCAGCAGTTACCTTGCACCACTGACATGAAGTGCCCCCAGGAAAAAAATCTCAAGTATTCTTACAAGCTACACAGAGTATCTTACACCACTGCACTACCAATATTAGGTTGGCAGACTAGTCAGACTAGTTTATGGGCTCAGATCTGACCAATATACTTCTTAATGGGTTATTCAACCAAAATCTTTCTATCCTTTCATAAAACATTTCTCTTCAAGGATTTTTCATTAGTTAGGATGCATTCATGTTACAGAAACTGTTAGCAGTGTTATCCCTCATTTCCCTCTTCTCAGCCCTTCCCAAAAGTCAGTGATTATTCAGTGACAAGAGAAAAGGAGAGAAGAAGGAGCATGAGACTCAGCTTTTCAGAGTCTGAGGCAACTACCCTTGTCTGCCAAACATACAAGGCCCTCTTGTCTGCTGACTGTCATCATTTGTACCGCAACGAGATTCAGTCTGCTCACTTAACTACACGTGCCTAGGCAAAGGCAAAAGCTTTAAAGGGATGACAATAGGATACAGAATATGTGCTTTTGAGCAAATGGCTTGTGTAGGAGACTAACTTCAGGCTCAGGTAAGCTGAGTCCTTTGGACACTGTTCTCTAAAATACTGCAACTGTAGAAAAAGAAAAAGCAGCTAACTAGGGAAAAATTACTCTTTAAGAACAGAATTAATAAAAGAAGCCAATAAACCTGCATGAGGCATTGCATTCACAGATAAAGTAAAACACACCCTTTACATCCAAGGATGGAGAAAGAGAAACCAGTAATTTCTGGGGAGGGCAAAAAAGAAAACTCCATATGAGCTCTGTTTCAGCCAAAACTCACCGTAACTCAGGATAAACATTTTCAAGATACCACTTAAAGGGTTTGCAGCTAAGTCGCTTTCTGAGTTCCATTCGGCTTTGAATACTAGAGGAGAAAAAAAATTGAGTTTTCAAAATCAGGCTGTTGTCTTCATATATTTTATGGAATACACAGAAAACTCAAGAACAGTACAACTGTAGAAATACACCTTAAAGAGACAACATCAGATTTAGTATTGCTTTCACCTCAGAAGGTGCTGTCTCATGAAGAATAAACAAATAGGGCAAAGAAGTACTTGTGACTTACTTGCCATAAGGTACATTCCTGGCTGAAGGCACTGCTGCGTAATAGAAATTTTTATACTCATCCATCCAGACTTCTGCTGCCCTGCGTGTATTTCTAGGGACAATGATATGAAACACATGGGTTATATTTTCTCTAGGTGCACTTAAACCATGCAATTTTTCCTCAGGTTGATTTTAATCCTTCCCAGTACTACATGGTCAGCTGCCTCAAGCCAGGCAGAAGAGTCCCTATAAAAGACCCAAGTAACAGAAAACCATTAGAGAGTAACATAACTGAAATCAATGCATTTATAACGAAATTTTTGTCTCTTCCACACTCATCACTGCTTCAGGTTTTCATCCAGAATTTAACACACTTATTTCAGTTCTTCCCGCAAATTTCATGGAATTTATTAGGTTGATGTTTGGTTGATCTTTTTGTAAGAGTAACTTGACAGAATACAAATTCAGTGAGTGTTCACCTGGATAAAGCAAGCTAACTGGGAACATAAAAATCTCAACAGCTGGCAATATTTAATAATGTCTTCTACATTTTTGAAAACAGATATGCTAACACAGGCAAGACATTTTCAGTCTTCATCCTATTCCTACCAGTACAGCACTCAAAGTTCCAAAAAGACACAAGCTGTCACAACATATAAGGCTATGAACCAAACAAGTCTTCTGTAGCTGAGGTAAGAGGAAAAACAGCAATCAGAAAATATTTTAAATGTTTTAAAATTTGAGACTGATTATTATAATAAATGTGAAAAAAACACTAACCCAAATGTTTCACTTCTAATCAAACACATCTCTAAAATTCCTGTATTTATGTAATTGGTGTCTTTAAATTTCCTTTTGGACTGCAAGAGCATCCAGCGGCTTTTTCCCTCCCCTGGCTTCCATATAAAATACATTTACTTCTATTGTTTATAATTTCACGCTTAGAAAATTAAGTCTTATTTCAGTTGCAACTGCCATGCTCTGAAGCTTATTTTACATTTGGCATAAAGTTAATCTAAAGCAACTGGAATGAACTCAGTCAGCCAATAACTTCCTTAATGTGATTTTCCAATTCAAAAGACAAAACACAGGATAAAGTGAGGAGGTTTGCAGGTTGCTGAGAAAAAAGGATGTGGGGAATAAAAATGTTAGAAGACAAACCTGAATAATTTTTTTGTTTGAGGACTGATTTTTTTCTTGCAAAGATTCCTCTAATTTTTTGTAAGCAAAATCGCACTCAATTCAGGTTAGAAGCTATGTGAGCGTATCTTCACCTGCAGTCTCTCAGGCCTGTGTGCGTGTCAGTCACTCAGCCCTTCTTGTTTGCTCAGCAACCAGCTTGGCTGCCCACAGGCCAAACAGATTTTGGTGGTGGGAGAAGAACTACTTGGTTCACCATGATTTAACGACTCCCAAGGCACTTTCAAGGCCAGAATGCCTGCCTGTATCCCGCTGCCCCATACTCAGGGATGAAGAATAGCTCAGGCTTAGTGGGACACGAATATGGGCATTGTGTAGATGTTGAGAACTACCAGAACTAGCAAGGCCCCAAAGAACTCAGGGTGCTAAGGAACACAGCATGGGGTGCAACTAATGCTGAGCCCGCTAATGAAACAGAGCACTGAGAGATCAGAGGCAGCTTTGCTCGGAGCAGACTGGGGCCTGCAAGGCTCACTGGCTCGTCTGGAGTGCTGCGTTAAGGCAGCACCTACTAGCCACACAAATCCTGCTGGACACAAGCTTTACCTGCCCACACCGCATGGCCAGGACCTGGTGATGTGGTCTCCCCTCTATGAAACAGGACTCCCACCCAGTTTCTCATCCAAAATTACCAATCTGTGTGGGCTGCCAAAAGGCCATGCATACTGACGAGTCAGCTAAAAACAGAGCAGCCCAGAACAAACTGCTTACAGCCAAGAGACAGACGATGGCATAAGCCAACACACCCCAACTACACCACCAGCACAGATGCCATGCACCGAGTTTCTTGGCACCATGGTCCCACACACAACTGTATTATAATACCCGTATTACACAGATATCTGATTACCTAAGGTTTCTCGTTCTCTCATTGCTGAAATTGATTTTAAGGCATCCCATTATATTGGTCTGACATCCAAGAAAGCTATTTACAGCACAACAAAAGCAGCATCTTGGCAACAACCCAAAGATGGAAAAGCTGCACGAGTGGGAAAACTGCACTGTATATTCATACATTTATTCACTTTTATTAACCATGCTCCTTGTTATGACACTGTCATTTCAAAACCTCATTGAACTAAACCAGTTGCATCCTAAGATTACATAATGCAGTTTAAAAGGTAAATCTTTCTACTCTCCTGATGCACCCTATAAATGTTGCAAAAGAGATATGATGTATTGAGGATATTTCACTGCTAGCTTTTGTGTTCACATAAATACTATTATTCATTTTTCACTGCAGCATAAAAAACACAAGGAATGGGTAAAAAGAAGAAAAATACTACTGTGCCTACTATAACTACTGAGAGAAAAAGGACAGTGACTTTATTTTAGCAGACTATTAAATTCAGTAAAGTCACCTTGGTGACATAACCAGCATGGAAGGGAAGAACTACACCCTAAGGAGATTCCTCAGTCTAAAGTGAATCACAAGTCCAAAAATATCAGCAGCTTAGAAGATTCTTATGAATTTAAGTACATCTGCACTCTCTGTGTTGCTTCATGTTAAACAGAGTTTGGGCTCCACATCCCTTCAAGGGTAAATAAACAATTTTATTTCCAGCTCTTAGCCCACAGAACCGTAGCTGAGACTTGTACTTCTTCAACCCCCTGAGCATCAAGTCCAATTCTCTAAACCAAAATCTACAGTGATTCTTCAACTACAACTGATACAGCTTTGATCAAAATGCCCTCAGTACATTCAAGCAATACTTTTATACATATTAAGTAAAAACCACTATGAACACGAATCAGCACTGCTGTTCCCACTTTATAGAAGAGAAACTGAGGAGACAGCTGAGTATTTCAGCTACTGCTATGCATGGGTATCAACAGCAAAATTAACAGGCATATTAATCTAAGCCTTTAAAACTGCAGTTTCCTAGGTCTGTAGAAAATGTATTTTTAAACATAGCACAGGAAAAGCAATTATGATTGAGAACCAACTTGCCAAGAGACTGGCACAAATACTGAAATCAGTCTCCATAATCATGTGCCTCTCACATACTGATCCCATACTACCAAAAAGCAAGCAAAGCATATTCATAACTTAGTGTATTCTGGCTCTTAGTGAACAATGAAACGGTTTCTATAAAATCAAGTTCTATGACACAGTTCTGAAAATAAAGCCTTCTTTAAAATCAAATAAACACAATATTGATGAAATGCCAAGCTAAGCATTTCCTTATTATCCAGATTCTCAGTCTGTGTCCACCAGAAGTTTCCCTCTTTCAGCTCTCAGGTTCTTCTCTCAACCTACACAGCTGTCTCAAAGTCATTAATTTCTTTTTAATTAATATTTTACCATGACAAATAATATTGCAAGTATTTCTACAGACAAGGTCCCTTAAATGAAGTTACTGCCACCTGCTGATCATCTGAGGAAATCCAAACCACGGCTATTTAGCAGTTACCTTGCAAAGACAGTACCACTCCCACCGGGAAACGTGTAAGGATGCTGCTTGCGGAATACATGACCCACTCTGCTGCAAGGGATGATTTCTAGACTCCCACCACATTGCCAAACTCTGAATGAGATCTCTGAAATAAAAATAGGAATGAAAGACCAACATCATAAAATACTGTTATTTCATATTATTCTTACAGAGAAGGCTTTTAGTGATTATTGCTGAGAAGATCAGCAAAACAGTTTTTGAAAAAATCTAGGATAAACAAAGGCATATATCTCAGCATTTATGATTCTGCAAGCTCAGCAGAAATAAACATACTATCTTGGAAGCAAAATGTGTATCTTCTCTTATCTGAAGTTACCAGCATTGCCCAAATCCATAAACCCTCCTGCAATTTGCCAGTGAGTTAGGTGTATGTGCTTTATCTGAAAGGTAAACAATAGTACATACATTTAATAAATAAACTAATGATCTAGTCTATAATAAAATTTTTCAGTTGAAGATGGAATAACACAATGAAATCAAGGCAAAGTAAAATAATCAATAGATTCAAGCTACTAACTTATTACAGCAGATAAACAAACACTCCCAAACATTGGAAGGAGCTATATCAAGTCAATGTTGACTTAAAGATAGACCAAATAAAAACATAACTTTTGTAAATTGAAGGTTATGGACAGGACAATTCTAAGCCAATCTAATGATCTGAGCCAGCTAGTGCTTACAAGAAGGTCTAGAAATACTGATGCTTTTCTCAACTTTGACCTCTGATAGCAGAAGTTACCTAGTGCTGAGAGAGAACTTTTCCACATTAATTCCAGGTAAGTGCAGTAAAAAGGGTGCTTCCAGCAGCACTGTTTCAATTCTGATGATTCCCCCTTTACTCCAGCAGCTCATACCAGAGAGCCTTCAAGCCTCTTCAAAACCATTCAGTGTCTTTCCACAGGTTTAAAAAAAAAAAAAAGGCATCTCTAAATTAAAGGCAGTGTCTCTCTATTACGACAAACTAAGTGACATGCCTTCTTCCCTCAGAAGCCCTCCTCCATACACACAAAAGTCATAATAGCAGAATTACTTCAAAACTAAATTTGAAAAAAGCAAAACAAACCCACAACTACAGGTTAGAGAACACGTCATCTTGATTGCATGTCCAGGGAAATTTTAAAATTTTTTAGAAGTAAATGAATAGAGAAGCTGTGATTTCAACTGTTGACAGTGCAAGTTAACCAACTTTCTTCTTGATGGCCATATTCATGAATCCTATACAGTCAACATAGTTCAAGCTATAGATAGATCACACTCCAAAAACATGAATGACAACATTGTCTTTGACAGTAACTTATCCAGTTGAATTTACATGGGACAACAGGCAAAAATAAATAAATTTTAATTTTTGTATACCTTCCAGCACCTTAGATCATGAAGAATCTCAAAAAAAGTGAACATTATATAAAATAGCTCAGTGGGAAAGAGAGCAAAGGACTAGAATATAGGGAGAAGCAAACTAATTCTTATTTGCACCAACAAGGCTTCTAAAGCCTGCACAGAAAAAGAAAAAAGAATTTACAGCAACTAAAACTCAAAACAACTCCACAAACTCTCTTAAGACAACTATTTTGTTATACTCAAACAGTAGGAAAAGAAATGTTACTACTGGAGCAAGTTCAATGGATATAGTTTTTATATGAAAAGGCATTAGTAGCAAGTCAAAAATTCTTTATGAGATCAAGTTACACCTCTGTAACAGATTCATTCTTTTTATTAGAGTGTGTCAGCAATATAGAAGACAAGGAATGTCTCGCTCATTCCCTGACTTTAGGAAAATTAGTAAGAAAAGCCTAGATTTTCAAATTAGACCCAAACCTTCTCGTGGTCCACCCAGTTCTCTGGTGTACTCCGATTCTGCTAAGCTTATCAAAAAGCATCATAAACATACTGAGAATTGGAGTTTCTGAGTTGGAGACAAGACCTAACTAACCTTGATCCGCTTTTTGTACAGCAGACACGTGTTACCAGTTACATTTAGCAACAGTCTGAGAGTGTACCCATCTTCATGGTAATTTGGGCAGTTTAGAGAAAATACTGCAGGCTCATCTTGAAATTTTCCAAATTGATACTGACATGTGAACAAAACCTCATATAACAGCTGTTCTGTACATGCTTGAAGGAAAAATGCTAGCTTTTATAAATGAATATGATGTGCAGAATTATTCTGCTAGTCCATTTAGCAAGTTATTCGCATGTAACACCAAGCCACTGATCTAAAGCTATGCTTGAGAGTAAAGAGGCCTGACAAGTGTGCACATTGAATTTTAAACTGCACATCACAGATTTCCAGTTATCTGGTGCATGTGTCATTTATTGCCAATTAAATCATATGCCATGTGATTTTTACTCGTCTTCAATTACTCTGACAGCTAGGAAAAAATCATTAGCTGCCTTCTGCCTGCTTTTCAGGCACCCCTAAGTCTCCATCTTCTTCCCATGGAGGGGGAGGAACTGAATGCAGTAGGAGCAACATAAGCATCTCTTGGCATGCTTGAGAGAGGAGCTGCTGCTTGTGCCCTTTCCTGCTATCAAGGCCTCAACTATCAAAGCATGCAAGTAGTTGCTAAGCGTTCAGAAAAAACTCAGTTGCTGAAGTACATGCTTGTAACTAATCAAATAATTAAATGCTCGAGTGGCAAAAGTGATTTTCAGAGTGAATAGGAGTATTGCTGCATCAAATTTATTCAATGACTTTCCAGGACATTTAAAAAATGAAAAATTATTATGTTTACATTAATACAATTCAGCAATATACAGCCAAAATAGTGAGATGACAGAAACATGGAATGTAATTGCTCAAAATACCTGACAGGTTTCTTCAAGTACTGCATAGGATGGTCAGAGACAGGACTGTAGGAATGCCACTTCTAACTTTTCAGTGCATTACAGTAGCATTAAGCATTTGGTTACCATGTCTCCATACAGTAGACACTTCCTTGTAGGCCAAGCATATGCTTAATGCATATGCAGATTTCAGTAACTCAAAATACTCATGAGTTTTTACAAGTTCAAGGTATTTCAGGATTTTGCAGCTAGCACGTGCAGTAGAGAAGCTTCTATCCTGAGAAGTGTTCGTAAAACACACTGCTTGGAATGTCTGAGATGTGTCTCTACCCCAAAAAAACTAAACTAATGACAAACTGGAATTCTTGAGGAGTTGTAGAATTCTGTTCCTTTCAAATTTTTTTTGTTCTAACACAAGTAACACATACAGGTCTTAACTGGAGAAACCTTTGTATAATACTGTAATGCAACTAACCAAAAAAACCTACTAATGCCAAATTTAACCACCTGATGAAAGAAAAAATGGTCAAAGCACAAGTTCTCTCAGCCCCTCCTCCCTCTTGCCTAAATCTCACTCGCTTCAACATCTGAAAATGAGGGCTTACAGAAAAAATGCCTTCTTAACCATCAGTATCTCATAGGGCTAAAGAAGGGATATAAAACTACAAAATTCACTAAGTTTAGATGCCAGGCAGCATACCATTGGCAAAGTTCAGAAAGAGATAATTCTTCAGTCAGCTAAGTTAATTGATTTATTAACGTGTATGTAGCAACATCAAACTCATTCTCTTGTATCCTACTTTTCATTATTAAATTAAGCAACATCTTAAAAACATGCCTTCAACTGTCAGCATTTAAATATTATTATATTTAATTAATAACTTAGGATGATGCTTGACTTTCAAAAAAGATAGCATTTTTGAAACTAATTGCCTATCTACAGCCTGTAATTTTTTTACCAACTAACTTCCATTACAAAAAAATTTCACTGCTCAATGAGCTAATACTTTTATTCCCTCATATTTAGCATATAATTTTTAATTTGTTATAATTCTTTCATTGAAATAAACATTTTAGATTTTGCCAATAATGCGTATGAAATTCTAACTCTGATTTTAACGCTCTCTGCACAAAATCAGGAAAACCATGACTCCTTGACAGTAAAGGAAGTGATGAAACCTGCTTTCTTTCAAGGATGATCAGAAGGTAAATAATACACATACCTAGGTTTTCTCCACCCCAAACATCCATCATCATGTCATACTTCCCTAGTTCTTCAAAATAGGATTTGTCCATCACAAATAATCCACCAGCTATCATGGGTGTCCTAAACAAACAAGAAAAATTAAATTAAACAGATCCATGAACTTGGGGTAACCATTATTTGCACATCAAGATTAATACCTCCTTGAAAAAACTGGCGATGCTTTTGAAGGCAACTTATTTTGCATCTATCACTTCAAATGCTGTTTCCACACATTTCTATGGCATATACAATGCCATGACCACCTTCTGAGGTAGCTTCCAAATCTCCATTTGGCTCATAAGTTCCTCATTTAAAGGGTGGCAGTTTGTGCCAGCAATAAGACATTAAAACTGATGCTGTATTTTTAGCTCTCAAAACACACTAACTTTAAACAAAGTGACATCTACTTTTTCTTAAGGGTAAAAAATTTACTAGTGTGTTTTAAACTATTTTAAAATGCCATTTATTTCTGAGAGTCTCGTAATGCTCCATGTATAAGAATGAAATTTCAATATTGATCTAAGCTATAGTAAAGATAGTCTTTCAGACTCAGAGAAGATGATTTCTAACTTTGCTTAGTTGCAAACTACAATCTACTTGACAAAATGGTGGTACAGACATACTTTATGGGAGCAACTGGATTTCCTTGTCGTGCTCTTCTTTGCTCTGGTGTCATGTAATCCCACTTGAATACAAGGTTCCAGTCAAAGCCTTCAAGAAGAAAAGTAGGCTGTTAAAATTACTGTGGTCATCATTCAATTTGTAATAACATAATGTTCACTAAAAACACTGGGAACTGTAATTTAAATTAAAATTTAAACCTGTGCAAAACTCTGGGTAGAAATCAAACAAGTAGGAGTCCAGATGAAAGGTAAAGAAAAAAGAGTAAATCTCAAACACAAAATAACTTTGGATCTTGTCTTCATCTAGTTCACAAAGCAGGAAACCCAAGTGGTACCCCTACGTCAAATAGAAAACATCACATGATGAACTTCCAGCCATTACAAATGCTCCCAACAGTCTTTACTGAATAACTGCATTTCCACTCTTTAGAAGTGATCGCATATTTACATTTACACAGGCTTTATGCAGTACTCTTGGAGGTACTCTGACAGCAAGAGCTCTCTATCATGAAGGTCACAACAAGTTATGTAGGTTCCACTTATCTTCTTAACATCCTTTTAACTCCTTACTTTCCCATTGTGTTTTTAAGTGCATCATTTTTTAAACCTGAGGCAAGTGCTAGAGCACCAAAATCTTACTTTCCTTATGAATATACATGTAAGTGTGAACACACAGAAACAACTGGTCTGGGCCTGCCATGAGTTAAGCACAGAAACACAAAGATGACTAGAACAGACAAGATCAATAGGTTGCCTATAGCACCTTTCTACATATCAGCCATTAAATTACCTCTTTTAGGTAATGGTACAGAGCTGGTATAGGACAAACTTCCTATAGGAAACACTTTCATGACAATTTTTGTGCTGGGTTATGCCCATAATCATGAACATCTATTAAAAAACTGCGCAAGGCCCATAGTCCTCTCCCAGGACACCTTGCATCAGCCTTGTACACTCTGCCTGCTGCCAAACACATTTAGATCCTATGAGGTCATGTAATGAATGATTTCCAGACTTCTGGTGCACAGATGTCAATAGTTTTCATTCTCCAGTATAAAGATAAAGCAATTACTTTGTGGGGAAGTGGGAAAAAAAAGCTAAAGTAAACAGACAACATTACAGCCCTACAAACTGCCTGTCTGCATCCGTAAAGTGCATCCATAAAGGTGCATAGCAATGACTGATGTAGAAAGTTAAAAACTCCACAGTTTTCATTTTAACTCAAGAGATACTTAGCACACACAATACAGAAATTACCCTGAACAGTCTTTACAGCACATACGCCAGCTTTCTGTCCATGTTTGAGTATTTCATGAAATGTTGCACTGTAAAAATGAAAGACTGCCTAACTACTCCAAAACTCCAAGTAGCAAAACTGTAAAATGGCTACAACCTACAGTACTGCTCCAGCATGAAGAGTAAAATGAGTTCCAATATTTCCATGCAGTTAAAAAGCCGCATTTCATCCTAGATAGCCAGCAAAATTACTTGCATCTGGGAGAAGTTGAACAACCCACTGTTCTCCAGCAGCAGCAATAGAGACAGTTATCGTGTACTCCAGTGAACACAAGGGGTCTCTTTTGGAACACAGCACTCTCACAAACTGAACAAGCGTATAAAGTCTCTACACATTCAAAACTGGTTTTCTGTCTCCATTTTCACAGACTCTGGGAAAAATCTGCACTCAATGAGATAGTATCAGTAACTCTGTAAAAGGAGTATTTTTAAACACAGTGCATATCCAGTATGAAATTCTATCCAGTGTAAACTGCATCACAGGCATACTCTAAATTATTAGATCTCCGTTAACTACAGCTTGTTCCAGTAATTACAGTGTTTCTCAGGGTGGCATAAACACTTTTGGAAACCCCCCCCCCAAAAAAAAAAAAGAAAAAAAACAAACAAACCACCACTAAAATAAACCACCTGTAACATGAAGTGCATGGATTTAGTTTTGGCCAGACTTGGGAATTATTTCAGACGTGTCCACTTAGAAAAAAGTGTGTACCACTTGCTAGGTTGCTTGTCTTGGGTGATTAAGTCCTTTCAAGACAGACCAGGCACAAATGCCGTCCCAGCTGTTTCAACTCTCCATGCTTCAGCCACACAGACACTGTACCTAAAGTTGAAAGCATAGTTCGGTTTCCATGTTTAGACTTGGCCCCAGTGGAAATGTCCTGTGGTGCCAAATGCTGTAGTGCCTCTAGCATGGCAATCTGCTTTTGGGAACCGACAAGAAATATATTATTCATATTTCAACTGACCCCCAAATAGCTTGGCACACTGCTATGTGCAAAATTTCTACTAACGTTAAAAAAAGACATTTTCTCACTCCTCAATCAGAAGTACATAGGCTTCATGTACTTTTAAAAAAATGAAAAACCCAATCTCTATTGTGTACAAAGGGAAAAAATGAGTACAAAACAGTAATAGATAAATGAATGAATTGGGAAACGTAGTTTCAAAGATAAAGCATGAAGAGCAGTAGCAAGTGAAACAATCTCTCAATCTGTTCCCACTTTACTTGGAAAGAATTTAGCATGAACCCAGCAGCAACCAATCTAAGGTTTCAAGGAAAGAACTCCTTCTCCTCCTGCAGACAACAATAAAAGCCACATAATGGTATAGGGATTTCTGTAGTCGAGATTTAATGAAGAGATCAAGTAAAGGCCTTGAGGTTTAATAATACTGGCACACACAATAGGACAGAACTATACATTAGCATACTGTGAATATATGCACGGTAGGTGCCATTTCAAAACATTTAATCAAAAGGATATAGAACCTCTCACCTCCAGATCACCGATGAACTTGTAGCATACGCAACATTATGCAAATACTGCTTTTATTTTAGTTTACTGGAACAATCTAGGTGACCAGTTAAAGACTAGAACCTACAAGAACAGACTTGAAACTGTTTTTTCCTTCCTCACTCAAGAAAGCCCATTCAGAAAAAGATGGGACACTGTGAGAACAGCACTCTAATTTTTATATTGTGGCTCATCTTACATCTTTATGCAGACAGGTCAGTTTCCAGGATTGTGGGAACAATTACTTACAAACAATAATAAAAAAAGGGGATAAGTGGGTAAAGAACAGCTATTTTAAATACTAGATTCTTGTTAGCAGTGAAAGAAGTTCTAAAAATCTGTAATAAGTAAGGAGTTTTAGCATGTAGTTGCCCTCTCCCTCTCTGAAAAAGGAGATGAGAAGAATTTTTTTTATCTATTCTTATTTAGGGCTTCAAAAATCATTTCTATATTTGCTGTCAATGCTTTACACTACCTAGACATATTGAAACCATAGTACTTCTCAATTTAACAGTATATTTTTTTAATGGCAGAGGTATAAACACTACAAATTTTCGTGGTCACACGTGACGGTTTTCACAATTACAGATCATGGCTGACAAACATTTATTTTTTTAAACACATTCCAAAGCCTTCTGCTTATTCAGAAGAGTTTAATTTTTTAAGCAAACCAGCATCTTGAAAAAAACCTCATAGACACTGCATTGTTGATGGGCTTCTAAACTAGTGAGCAATTAAAGCCTGTGTTATCTAAAAAGAGAACCATAAGCTCTGGCTATTAGCTTTTCCCGACACATTTACACAACCCTACAAACCTTGGAGCAAGTCTTGCATATTGGTAAAAGGCAGCATAAACTTATAAGAATTAGTATAATAAAGATGAACTTTTAAAGCAGAGAATGATAAGGCCAATTAAAATCCAAGCCAAGAAGCAAGTGACCTACCGAACTTGAAATTAGATTTATGGAAAGGGAAGAACAGTATGTTAATTGCCCATTCCACAACTGCAGTGATTATGAGCTTTGATTCTTGATGGGGTTTTTTAAAGTCTGTATTCCAGTACAGGTACATACCGCCTTTTAAATCAGCTGACGCCCCCACGTACTGGAAGTTGTCCATATTAATTACATCAATAATAGGAGACACAACTCTGGTCTTGTCCTAAAATAAATGTTAGAAAGTGATATTGAAATAATGAAGTCAATATATAAAGATTCAGGCAGGATGCGATGTTGAACAGTTCAGCAGGATTTCATTAGCATGTCTCCCCAGCTCTCCCCCTACCTCCACTTAGGGCTCTGAAGAGCCAGTGCTGTGAATAGCACTGCTCAGCACTGCTTCAGAGAGCAGAAACCATAGGATATGACTGGAAATCCTCTTTCTATTCTAGGCAACTTCTATTCAGTAATCCCCCTCTTCTGACTTACTCTTGAAGAAGGAAGCAAACCTGTGGTTCTAAAGGCAGTCAAGCAAACAGCCCTTCCATTCTTACTTTTAAAACCAATGTAAAGAAAAGCATCCAGGCAATTAATATTTTCCACAGCAAGTCTCCAGCCATGAAGTGTACTAGTGTCCTATCATTTCAACCTTTAAGGGGCACTTAGGCCTTTCTGCAATCAGAAAGGTCATAGGTTAATGCCAATCCATTTCACACTAGAAGAATCACACTTCAATAACAGATACTTAGATAGGAAAGAGAACCCAAAAAGCACCTCAAACTCATGAATGCTATTAATCTCCAGCAGCCAAGATTCCAGAGGTACAGATAACAACACTCCAACCACGGTCCCGTATACTATTCTGAGCAATGTTAATTATTTTAGCTGATGTTTTTGCCAAAATAGTTTAAGAACAAAAATCTTTCCAACAACTCCACGTGCATCATCCAGTAGAAACACAAGACCTCAGTGCTCTACAAAAAGACTCATCTGATGTTAGAAATGCAGTATCATGGTTAAGCAAGTTTGTCTCCATGACATTGCTTGAATTCAAAATAAAAGTTTTGAGCTGCACAATTTAACATCATTCAGAGAACAAATAACTTCAGAACAGCGTATCACCAAACCTGTGAACGCTAAAAAACTGTTTTAAACAAGCAGGAGATATTTTGGTAACTCCTGTTACAGAGAAACTGTTCTCATGGTTAAAAAAATACAACCTAAACATCTTCATTATAAGAATTTATTTTATGTCTTGAAACAACAACACATATATTCTAAACAGTGGTTCCAGCAATGTATCCCCCTTGCTAATCAGTATTATACAGAACAGATTGGAACCAAATTAGTATGAGAATAGCTTGAGCTCATAAGAAGAGACTTAAAAGCAACTCTTACTCAAATGCTTTGCTTGGCCCAATAAGAACCATTAACACCCATTTTCTTTTATTGAACCTTAACTATTCAATCTGTGCTGATTTTTAATAAGCCCTAATTACATATATGGCATTTACTAGGTCATTCTGCTTGAGTGAGCAAAAGGTCACAAACTTCTGTATCATCCAAAAAAAGAATTCAAGCAAGGCCAAGAAAATTCAAGATGAAGACATTTCTTTTTACACTCCCTTTACCATCACTGCAGCTATGCCACCCAGGCCAAGAATCTGCTTTTATGAGAGATGTAATGTAACATCTAATCTGGTCTGCTACTAAGAATTCATTAGTTTGGTCTGAAGCAAACTAGAAACACAAACAAAAAAGACCGACCTGTCATATTCCCCCATTGATCACATCTTTAGCTCCTGTTTCAGCTAGTGGTAGCCTCAAGCCCATGTTTGCAATGGCAAGCAAGGCACAGTTTTGCTAACTGTGTTGTACTTGGGAGGCAATTACAATTTACTGCACCTTCACTGCAAAGTCCTGTGCGTATGTGTGTGTGTGTGTGTGTGTACACCTTCCTACATCACTGAATTACTTTAGATGTACCCATGCCTTTATTGTAGGCACTCTATACATAGTGCTAGAACTAGGAAACTCCCTTAAATAAAGGCTGATGAGACAGAATATGTCCAGCTATTCACAGTACACCTGTGAGCATAAAATACAAAAATGGAAACACCCTTCCTTTTTTTCTTGTTTATTCCTTAGCTGAAACTGAGACAGGTTATACATCTATGCCTCTCTCTAAAAACATCTTTTGAGAAAGATTTGTTTTTTTCAAATGGTTCTACTAGGCCAGGTTGAACCTGGTGGTAAAAGCTGCCCAAGTTATCAGGTGTCACATTAAGCACAGCTTCATTTAGGCTTCGGCTTATCTCCACCAAGCCGCGTAAGCAGGTAGCACATTGTCTCTACGCATTTGGGATTTCCTCAGGCTTTTACTGCTGGTCTGATTATTTCCATCAGTATCAGTGCGGCACCACACTAACACTACTTGCTATATCTAACTCCCAGTTGTTTCTCTGACAGCCAAATACCCGGGCCATGTGCATTCAGTCCAATGTATAACCCCCACATTGTTGGCTTGGAAATATGCTGTTCCTTCTGTGACTTCAAATTACAGGATTTCCTCAGCAGCAAAGCAAAAAAAAAAAAAAAGATCTGTACATTCTTAAGGTGATGTTTTGTGCAGCATTAGAAAGTTGTTAATGCAGAGACTGCTAAAAAAGAGCTCGGGGGCCTCCAAATTACACAGTTCACTCATTTAAAAGACTAAAAAGCAGCTGCTCCCTTTAATCACACCATGGTTAAATAAGTACCTTGTTTTAGGATAATTTAACATAGAAAATCTTTTGCCTTCTAATGGCAGGTGCAACTGGAAAACCATGTACTTCTTGGTGAAGATAATGAAAAGAAATAGCCTGTGAATACTGCAAGTCTCTAGAGCCTGGAAATTTGCAGCAAACTATTTCATCTTGACAATTTGTAAGGAAGTTATGAATGCTCTAGAGAGTTAGACTTTATATATTGTTCTCATAAACCATGAGAAATTACCCTCAAGATTCTGCATGTATTGCTTCCTCCTTCTAAAAATCTCAAGACACCTCAAAGATTAAGCTTCACAACACTCTTAAGAGGAAATATAAATATTTTCCTTTTAGCATTGCGTCAGTTAAAAGTTGACTCACTCAAACTCACAAAAATCTGAGACAGACATGAAAAAGCAAACCACATCTCACTTCTCAATCTTAGTTGTTTTTTCCTTTTAAGATCTTCTTTGTTTAGAAATATCTTCCTAAATGTGATAGAGGATTTACTGCTACACTGTCAAAACAGATTAGTTCAGTTCTGCATCAGAATCTTTCAATTTATTTTTCTCATACAATTGCTGAATTCTAAGAACGTCAAAGTGTTTAGAAATTTGAAATGGAAAAAGCCAAGTAGACAAGTGCCCATGAAATCACTAGTAGTTATAGTTTTCAGGATTGTGTATACTTACTACTATGCTGACATTTTTGAGGAATCAAAGGGTTAACCTCCACTGTCTCCTCATTTAATCACACAAAAAAAAATCTAGAGGGCATAAAAGGTAGCCTTAGAAATCAAGCAGAAAACCACTCTCCAGGAAGGAGCAAAGATACCAGCTCCAGGTTACACCAGTATCTGTACACATTCTGAACTTTAAAGCAGTCACCCTGTGTGTATGTTGCTTCTGCTTTAAGCCTTTGCCCAAATTGCTGTAGAAAAATCCCTAGCAGAGTCAGACCCCTCTAGAAATGTTAGGCAAGCATGGCTCATGAAAAAAGGAAGATATTCTAACCAGGAAACCATCTTACAGAAGAAAACTGTAGGATAGATCATGCTTCAGTTGAGGAAGAAAGCTTGGTATCTCAGATGTCAGAGGCACAGCTTTCTAAAGTGGTTATAGGACATCAGATAGAGTACTGCAGAACTGACTATTCAGACTGCTTCTTGGAAGCTATAAATTCTTATATTGTAACACACACAATTAAACTCCCAAAACTCCAACAGAAATAAATGCCAAGTGGGCAATTCTGGAACAGAAAGAAAAAAAGAAAAAACAAAAGACACCATATATAATACAGATATATAATACAGGCAGCTGCCTATCAGAAAACACGGTATTAATGAACAGCAGCCCTGACCTGAAAAAAGTTACCTGTGAGGCCAGAGCAGAAAAGAGTTCACATCTATTCAGCTTCTTGTCACTGAGACTATAAAAAAATGCTGCCAATTAACATGAACTAACATGCTGTCTGCCCTGTGAGCAGAATGAATCCATTTAAAATAACAAAGAACTATCATATACTATGCATAAACACGAACCATGCCTTAATTATTTGAACAACCAGAAAGCTTAGAAGCTGCTTTTTCAATTCCCATACCTGTTGGTTGGAAAGCTTTGCAGATGAAAGTTAACTGGAATTCTATATTCATTATTTATTTAACAGTACAGCAATCTTTTAAGAATGGAAAAATATATTCATATAGCTGAAAACTATTCAGTGGCACACATTTAGTGTGTATTATGGTGACAACTGGAAAGAGCAAGTTTTGAAGGATCACATGCTACTAAAAAGTAGCTGCCACAAAAAGCAAAATATCCACCAGCTTCTCCAACCAAATACTTCCCATGCAATGCTGGATCTTCACAAAATTGCCAGCAATTTAATAAGAGGTATTACATTCTGTTAGGATGAAAAGGTAACACTTTTTCAAATTCTGTATCAGTTTCAGCAAGAAAAATGAGTATGCCCTGCAAGAAGTCATACACAAGAGAAACAGGAAAATGACTAAGTCACTGTCTTACCAAATGCAGGGTTTTGCTGACCAAAACTACCACTTCTCTTCTGATTTCTTGAATAAATAGATGCTTCAAACACAAAAGGTCTGAAAGCAGTTCCCATATCCTAGAATTCGGTAGTGCTTTAGCTGCAAGTATTCTCCACTTCTTTTAGAGATATATTTAATGCCTTCAAGTTTATTTTCCTAGCTAATAATTACAGAGAAATTCCCCCAACCCTCCTGAGGCTGCAACACTTCAGATGGGTACAAAAACAGGAGGAAGTGCTATGTTACTCATGCTCACAGGATCTGTAGGCTCTAGGTACTTTAATAGTATCCAGGTTTGAGCCAATTAGTTATTTCTACTCCAAAACAGGATTTCAACTGCTGATGTGTCTTGGGCAACTTGCAGTATTTCTGAAATACCCAGTAAATATAACAGGCTATGGCCAATTGTATGAGGTTCAACAAGGCAAAGTGCCAGGTTCTGCACTTGGGTCACAATTTCATGTGATGCTACAGGCTCGGGGATGCTGATTGACAGCAGCTAAACATGACCCAGTGTGTGCCCAAATCAGTGGCATCCTGGCCTGCATCAGCAATAGTATGGCCAGCAGGACTAGAGCAGTGATCATCCCTTTGTATTTGGCATATCCCTTTGTATTTGAGGCCACACCTCAAATCCTGTGTCCAGTTCTGGGCTCCTTCAGTCCAAAAAAGACATAGAGGTGCTGGAGTGTGTCCAGATGATGGTGAAGAGATGGTGAAGGGTCTGGAACACAAGCCTTTTGAGGAGGAGCTGAGGGTGTTTAGCCTGGAGAAAGGAGGCTCAGGGGTGAGCTTATGACTCTGTACAACTACCACACAGGAGGTTGTAGCAAGGTGGGGATCAGTCTCTTCTTACAAGCAACAAGCATAGGATAGAGGAATTAGCCTCAAGTTACATCAAGTTACAGGGAGGTTTGGATTGGGTATTGGAAAAATTTCTTCACTGAAAGAGTGGTCAAGCATTGGAACAGACTGCTCAGGGAAGTGGGGGAGTGACCATCCCTGGAGGTATTTAAGAGATGTGTAGATGTGGCACTTCAGGGACATGGTTTAATAATGGGCTTGGCAGGTA
Source organism: Struthidea cinerea (assembly GCA_013397865.1). Taxonomy (NCBI): domain Eukaryota; kingdom Metazoa; phylum Chordata; class Aves; order Passeriformes; family Corcoracidae; genus Struthidea; species Struthidea cinerea. Next base: position 203,324 of record VZTI01004732.1, read on the forward strand.
CTCGGCTAACAGTTGGACTCAACGAACTTAAATGTAATTTCCAACCTATATGATTTTATGATTCTAAAAGCATCACAGAACCAAGTAGAATAAAGAAAATCAGTCATCAATTGATAGCTTCTTCATTGGCATACTGAGTATACGGGGTTTTCTTCCTTCTCTCTCCCCCTTTCTGTTTTTTGGGGGAAATGCAAAGGAAAGCATAAGGTAGATAAGTGAAGAACTGGGCATAACCAGAGTAGCTTAGCAAAACCATTTTGATCAGGAGCATTTTGGAGCCAAACCTTTCCAGGAAGACTAGCTTTCCAAAAAGGGAATGCAATTAAGAAAGAATAAAAATGCTGTTGTCTTGAGTGTTCCTCAGTGCTTTTTTGGAATCATACTTCATTCAATTTCTACTTCAACTGAGTTCTTCCAGAGCAAGTTAACAAGTATAACCAACCCCTGGAGAAAACAGCATACTTTCACTCTCAATCCTGTCAATTGCTTTTCCAGGAGACAAACTAAGCATCATCTTCATAGATGCTGAGAGCCTCTAGTTCCTGCTAGTTTCCATGAGAATTTTGGTTTCACCAGTCATCCTCTCTCCTATTATCACACTGAATCTTAACGAAGCATAAAGATTCAGGTAAACTGAATCACACCAAGATGATACTGGTAGAGGAGAATCATACTTTGCTCTAAAGATTTTCAGTTTACTGAGGCGATCCCCAAAGAATGAAGGAAGCATATATTTGAATTGCTTGCAAAGATAATAATAAATATTCAGATTTTATGTTCCTGTGTTCACAGATTAAATGAACAAAAATATGTTTTAATCACAGAACACTCCAATCATCTCCATCACCTTAAATCAGGGGAAAAAGCTTCCTTTGAAAAATGAATAAAATTAATCTAGTATAAACCAGATGGCTGTAAAATTTAAAAGCTGCTTCGTCAGGAAATTACATTAGAACTCTTTACTAACCTCAGCTACTCTTTCCAAAAGCGGTTCCAGCCAGTGTTCATTGCACTCACAGTGACTATCCAGGAAGGTCAACACTTTCGCTTGTGCTGCATCTGCCCCTCTGACACGGGAGCGCATCAGGCCTGAGAAGTAAAGATAAGAAGTTTTAAGTACTTCCTGAGGAAAACAATCAACAGTAGTGAGAAACTATTGCATTAGTTAGTACTTAGTTAAATTACTCTAACTCAGACAGGGCAAATACACAATCTCCATTATCAAAATCAGATGCTAATTAAGAATTCAGTGAAATTACCTCACACCAAACAGCCTGCAAGCGCACAACCTACTGCACGCTACAGGTTTCCACCTGATTTAAGCAGAAGCAGCAAAGTACCTTTTCAAAACAAATGATACACCAGTACAGATGGGTCTGCATCACTCTACGTAGTATTTATACTGATAAATCTAACTCAAGATTGGACCTGAAAACAAATACGTCTCCTACAGTTCTGCTGTGCAACTGAGGAAAGCACCATCATTAACTTATCCCCAGCTCCTTGCCCCCCCCATTTTAGTTCTTACCAGAGTCTGTCCATTCTTCTATGAACTTCTTCCAGAAATAACCATGCTTCATTAATTCCCACCTGAGAGCCTTACCCCACCACATTTGAACTGTCTTCCCTCTGTGATTACATCAATTCTCTTGTTTTGTAGCTTGTTTGTGGTTTGTTTGTTTCTAATAGATATCTTTAAGAAGAAAGTTCTGATAAAACCAAAAGGTTCTTCTCTATGTCTCAATGACATAGATACCCTCATTGATTCACCCTTTTCTTCCTTCCGTTTCAGTATTTGTTCATTGGATGACCTCACCATTCTTAAAAGTCCCTTGCTATACACACACGTAGCAAGCTTCCTCCCATTACTTTGCAAATTTCCTCCCTACTTTTTTCTACCACTATTCAAAAATTCATTGATTTCCTTTTGTCACATGAGACCAAAACCAAGTCCTTTTTTTTCTTTTTCTTTCTTCATTGTTTCCCACTAAATCTATTCTGGTTTGTTTGGGCATTTTCCCCCCCTAACTGGAACACTGTAAGAGTCAAGCCTGTTACCTCTCCCTTTACAAAATAAATATGCAAAATATGACTATGCCAACAGAACACAAGATGCTTAAGAAGAAAAGCTTGTTTGCTCTGACCAACATTCAGCAACAGCCCCATCAAGATCCTTTTCCTATCTCTTATTCCAAGTGTGAGCACTTCACAGTTCCAGATATGCACTGTGCTACGGCTCTCTAACATTTTACCTTTTATCTGTGGCATACTGACATCTAACTGTACCTCAATGACTTTGCGCTGTTGCCCTAATTCCAGCCTTTGAATCTGTACTGGTTTTTCCACATCAAACCATTCCTCAAGCACTATGGCTATACTTTTTTTAACTTTTCAATTCCTCCCAGAGCTTATTATTTCTAAATAACATTGTTGTAGAACCTACTGTCTTACCCTACTTCTATAGAAAACACACAATAGTGTTTCTAATTTCAGATTTAGTGACAAAAAAAAAAATGGAGGTGAGCACTTTGGTTATTGAGCCCTCCACAATCATATTCAGGCTTACTACAAATAGAGCTGAAAAAGTTCCACTGAACATTTATTCTGTAGACTGCCACACCCTCAAACACATCTGTTCCCATAACAACTGAGACTACAGATGAGACTAAAAGCTACTAATGTTTATCTCTGAAAGAAAGGCAGTTAACATCATCCCCTCCACTGACACCATCCCTTTACTTCAACTTTTGTTTTAAAACACACTGCTTTCCTCTATTTTTCATATTACTGAGTTACCCTTAGCATCCTACACATTGGTTAATATCACTGATTCTCTTAAATTTTAATTTATATCTGTAATATTTAACCTTAATCTCATAAAGATACAAAGTAAACTAATAGTCTGTTTTCAATCTGCAAACAGTTGTTTTTTTCTGACATAGTAGATTTGTCAAATTATATTTAATTTTCAGATATACTGATGCACATTCCTAAGTATGTATTTGTATATGCACTACAAATAAATATTTATAATTACTAAAAAAAACAAACATCAAAAGGTGTCACTTCATTCCATTTATTCCCTTACTACTATCTCCATCTTCAAGTGATGCACAAAAATGACATTAACTTACTCAGAACCTGTCAACCATGGCAAGTCATAAAAGACCTGCTTCCCTAATAAGCCTTTGTTCACAAATATATTCCAAACAGAATATTTAAACACTAAGAACTCATTAGTTATTGCAGTAACTTTAATTATGGGACAACATAGGTTTTGTTCATGGTATTTCCTGGTCCTGACAATCCAGTGATTCCAGCTCCTCCCCAGGCTAGGCTGTCAGTCTAGAAGATACAATGCTTATAAAAATTAGCAAGCACGTATCTCCTAATTCAGTCAGCTATTTCAACTGTCAAATCTCCTTCATTATTTCAAACAGCTGTAGAACACCAGTTGCCTGTATCTAATACTCTAAACTCCACTGTCAGTGAGCTGCTGACTGAAGGGCTCAGTGATGTGAGACCATAATTTACAAAGCAACATTGAAGAAAACAAAAATGTAAGACATTGGTCACAGGGCACACTGGCTTCAGCAAAACCAATATACTTGGTCCCAGCCCTCCTGGCTGCTCAAATCCTCTTAAGTCAAAACAAATTGTTTGTCAGGCTGTCCATCAACTAAATCCTTAAAATGATATCTAATAAGGGAACCAGCAAAAAAAGAGGGCTATTTTTAAGCTGCATCATTTCAAACACAGATATATTTTACAGTGGGACCTTGTGTACAATGGAAGCAGCTTAACTAAGGATTCAGTGTGGTAAGAGAAAGGAAAGTTGAAGATTGAATGCAATTCCTGAAGGAAGCTTTCACTGTAAAAGCCAACAGGCAACATGGAAACAATCACAATTACTGTTTTTACCTGCACAAATACTCTTTTTTATTCCTTCTACTAGTATGTTTATAAAGTGAAAATTTCTCTTCCAATAAGGACTGTTAGGCAGAATGTTCCTTTAAAAGACTTGATGAAAACTAACAGATAAGGCAGCACAGTGGAATTTGCATCTTACTTCCCTAAAATTAAGCCTACCTTCTCGTCGATCATTTCGAAGAACCCGTACTTTTTCAATTTTTCCCAAGAGAGCGCCATCATCAGCTTTAAAAAATAAAACAATAATAAATTTAAAAATTAAAAAAAAAAAAAAAAATCAAGCGATGAGAACCAGTTTGACATCAAACACTGTATACCAGGAGAGAGGCTGTTTTCAAAGAAAAGCAAAAGCTTTGTAGGTGAAAATGTTTGTGGTCATAATTAGTTACTCATCTCACAAGAAATAAAGAAAAATTACCAGGCTAAGAAATTACTACCTTCATTATGTTATTTAAAGCTAGCTTAATTTTACAGTCTTGAAATAATTTTATTTAACTATCTTCTCTTTGCTTACTTTAGACAGTTTCTACATTGCATAGAAAAAAAAAAACTTCCATAGGATTAAATAAACTGTATTCTTTGCCTGTAAGAAAGCACACTTTCTAACCAACATTAAGACAAACCTGTCCTAAGCTAACTAAAAAAGTATTAATGCAAATATAAACATTTGTTTCTAAGAAATATAACTCTGAGGTCCATTTCAATTGTTTAAACTTGTATTGTGATACCCTAGTACCTACAAGACATTGACTTATTTTGGATTCAGTAAGAATTTTTCCAAGAGACTGATGGAGACAGGCATTCATCCAAAACAGTGCTACAAAAATATTTGTTGCAAGCACCATGGGTTTTATTTTTACTTAAGATAACACACTATGAAAAGGCTCTTTTACAAGATACACCCTTGTCCTTCAGCTAACAGGAAATAAGATATACCTGAAGTATTTATAGAAACTTCACTATTCCACAATGACAGATATGGAAGAGTTAAGATCTGGTTTTGGCTGAGTCTCTGCAAACTCCTATTCGTGTGTCCTATTCTCAACTGAGTCACCTATCAGCATCTACAGGAAACCTTACCAGAATAAGCACAGTAAGGTAGGACCTTGTAAAAGTACTTACGATCATTACTGTAGTCATCCACCAGTATGATTTCCTTAATAAGATGTGATGGACTTTTTTTGAGGACACTGAAACAGACCAAAACAAAAAAAGCATTCAAGCAGTATTAATTTTCCATAATGATGTCATAAAAGCAGTTACTTTGTTAAGCTGCAGTAGAACCTAGCCCAGGATGTTACTTTCAACAACAGCTGTCGGCCTGTTCTTACAGAAAGCATGAAAAGAGGCACATGTATAATTTTGTGTGCTCCTTCCTCCCTGCCTCCCCCACCCCCACTATTCCAGCCTTCAGAAATCAGTGCATTAGACAACATCGAACATGGAACTTTTGCAGATATCTTTGAGTCAAGTATCACCTGGGAATCCATCTACCCTGACTTTTTCTTGAAACAGCCATCCTCCAAACATCATCTGGTAATTGGTCCACACTTCCATGCATTTTAGTTAAGATGAGCAATTTTGTTTAACATCACTATTTCAGAATGTAAGAACTGAAGATCTCAATGAAATTAAGACTCATCTTTTCCTCTGCAAATAGTGCAGAAGAACATAATGGGTTGTTACTTCCCTTTCTTATCATAAGCCGTTATCTGACGGAAATGAATAGCCTTTAGAGAAAAATTAGGCTCTCTTATGCATACCTGACAACAGTTCGAAGCAAAGCAGATCTTGCCTCATTATGAAAGGTGATCACCACACTAGTGGCTGGCAAATCTATCCGCCATTGTTTCCGTTGACACCTGAGAGAAATAATACCTTGTCATTTCAACGTAATTTTTACCTTTCAGGCTTGGCAGACAGCCTTCACAGCAAAGTATTTATCTATTAAACTCATAGACACACTGCCTAGGAAGAATGAAATACCTTGTTTTCAAGTGAGAATATAATCAACCTGTCTTTTGACACTTTTGGTAGCCGTCTTAGTATACAAAAGCCTAAAAAGTCAGTGGCAGATATGGGCAGGTTCAGAAAAGTCACCAAACCATCATCATTGCACTGTGTCAAAAGTCTTTTGTGCAGTTGAATATGAAACCAGAGCCCTTTTTTTTTTTTTTTTTTTTTTTTTTTTACACTTAAAGCATTCAATACATCTAAGGACATAAGCATATTTTCAACGAAAATGCACAGGTTCACAGGCTACCATTTCTTTCTTCTTTAGAGCAGCATGTGTCCTCTTCTCCCTTTACTTTTAAAGCTCCTCTAACATCCTGGCCTTGCTCATAGATAGAACTAGTTTTCTATTCTACTGACAACTTGTTAGGCTCATAGCATTCAGAATTTGAAAAAGAGAGCTAGCTGTGACAATGCTGAGCCAACTAAACACAGAACCATATCCTTCCAAACCATAAAGATAATGAAATATTCCATCTATGCCAACTCATTTTTCATCACCTCTAGAAATCTCAGATTAATATAATAAGCAAAAAGAAGCAAATCCCAAAATGCTTCCTTCAGGACTACATACACTTAAGCTATTTAATCCTATAAAATAAACCTAAAAAAGACACTACTCTCATTGTATTAGAAACTAACAGTACTAGAAAACAACATATATTGAGTTTATGCCAAAAGCATTACAGTGTGACAAGTCATGATACTGATTGCCATTCGTGCAGTGACACACACCGGTGATGTATTTCTTCCATATCCTTTAATTAAGGGTAGAGTTTTAACAGGCCTAGATGTCTTCAGCGGGAATAAACCCAGCTAGCATACACCTCTAGCAAATTCAGCAATTGATTTCAGTACTTATTTCAGCAATTCAATTTCTGTATTCTGTGCAGTATTAATCAGACTACTTTTTAAGAGAAGTTTGCCACCCATACTTCTAAAACTAGGCCTCTGCCTGTATAAAAGCCCACTCTAATCTTTAACCTGATTAAACATCTGCAACATGCACCATAAACCATGCAGCCTTCAACCTCTTGGAATCAGAGAGCAAGCAGCAATGTGCTTCTTGCCCTTGTCCACCCTAAAAAAAATCCCAAAAACCTGTGGTGTTTCTGATATAACACAGCCATAGTGTCACACACATTAGTGCCTGCATGAAACAAAACATTATCGTGCTGCAGTGACCTCACTAGGCTCTGAACAAAAACAGAGTCTATGCCAAGACTACAACTGCTGTGTGAGATTAGCAGGGCCATCTCTGGCTTTGTGGTGGGCTTACAAGATGGCTTTGTCACTAGTGCCCAGCGTGGAATGGATAAGTCTCAAGTGCCTATGCATTCCTGAAAAATAAAGAGCAGCTTTTCCAGCATGAGCTTCTGGCAATTCATCTAGACAGCTAAAAGACATGCAATTATTATACTCCAAAGCCTGCAGTGCCAAAGAAGATATTCTTTATTCTGCTAACTTTCTAATTACCCACAGAGGACAGGGTTACTGTGCATGCAGTTATCCCATGAAGCACTTGCATTAGAATAATTAAAAAGTCACATTAAACTTACATTGATCTCTTTGCAGAAGAGAGCACTTGAGCCAGAGTACATATTAGGGGGAATTACTCAAGGCAATGAAGCCTCTCAGTTTCAAGAAAACTGAAGAGAAGAGCACTACTGCATATTTCTGAGGGACAAATAAGACTTCTAGACTTCCAAATAAAACTGGAGGAATGTTTCACCAACTATTACTGTTTTCAGCTCTTCATAAATCCCCACTTTAACTGACACAGTATCAACACTCTTCCTCCTATTCTGCTGTGTCAACAGGACCACAGTTAAAATTCAAAACAAAGAAGCAATGTCATTATTTTTGGCATGGAGATTAAACTTTAATCTCAAGATGCAGCACTTCAACTTTACATGCAGAACAAGAAAATACATTTAGTTAAGATAAAACCTGAACTGAAAACTTCAATCGAGACCTTCAACGTTTAGCATAGGTCATTAAAATCAGTTAAAACATGAAAAGTACATTCTTTCCCCCAGAGATTTGGACTACTTCATTTAATTAACAGTTTTTCCCAAAACTTCTGTGATTTGTTTGAAACCACTTTTTGACAGAAATATACATTTTAACCAGTGCAAGAAGAACATTCACTTCAACTGGTACCAAAGACACAAGAAAGTTTGTTTCTTCTCTACTTAAGACTAAAACTTGAGTGTGAGGTCAGAAACTCCTAATAGGTGCCAAATGAGAAAGAAAACACAGCTTAGTGCAGCTATAGTACTTAACAGTAATTCTTAAAAATCATCACAACACATCAGTTAGGAGATGTGATCAGAAATCACTGGTCCAAAGCATACATAGGGAACATCGGTCCACAAAAAACATGGAGTATTTCATCCTTCATCCCATTTGGGAAACTATTTTACACTGACAGGAGGACAGCTCTACGAGTTTCCTGTTACAACTGTGACACTCGCTTGTCACTTTCCCAATCTCAAAAATCTGCCATGAAATGAAAGGAAACCCAGAAGTTTCTCAGAGTTGTTGAAAGCAGTAGTTGTAAGCATCAGCTGGAGTGAGAATCCATGTTCCTGCTCAGAGTTCTCTCTGCTTATGTCATATCTGCCTGTTTCTCCCTTCTTCCTTTTGCTTAAAACAAAGGCAAGCAGCTAAAACAGGTGAACCAAAAGTGTTTTCTGGTACTGCTGGCAGACTTTCACAGAAAGCAAGTGGAAATCTTTGGTCTTCATGCTAGTAAAAGTTTGCATGTCGTAAAAAGAGACTAAACAATAGAGTATCAAGAGGTGCATAATTACACTCACATCTACGTACCTACTGCAGAATCCTGATAAACTGTTTCTAAACAGTCTAGACAATTTCAGCAGTTAAAAAATATTGCTATGCAATTTTTTTAAAGACAAACAGCCTCTTAGACACATCAATACAATTAATAACAAGTTAAGCAGAAACAAAGTATTTCCTCATCCAGGTTTCTTTCCTTAAAGAAGATTGCAACAGCTCCACAAGAGATCTTAATCTCAACACAGTTGTCTCCAATTTTATTAGCAACTAACATGCTTCCAAGTGTCACATGCTCAGATATTCTTCTTCCTATGGCTACTGCTTTTGTTCTTTTCATTGCACAGTTCCCAAACAAATATTTCATGCAGCTTTTTCAGCTTCTGCAGTGAAAGTTCTTCCCAAAACAGAAGGAAAATTAAATGTAACATGGCAGGGAACTCATTAAGGACAGCTTGTAAGAATGATTGCTTCAGTTTGTTTTTCTGTTTGGTTGGTTTTTTTCTTTAAAAGATGACTATTCACAGACTGATGGGCACTTAAATCTGTTCCATGGCAAAGTCTAAGTAATAATCCCAGCTCAGATATAGCCTTTTCCAAGAAACATCTCTCTCTGGGTTCTTTTCCAGCTCCATTTAGTGAAAACACTTCAGCAAGTCAGCATATAATCACAAAACTAACAGTTAAAAGAAACATGGCCACTGGAATACAATTTATCTCCAGGTATCTCTCTTATTTAAGTTAATTCTCAAAGAACAGCTTTTATCTGTTAGACACACATCCTCTCCCTCCCCTCCCCCAGGTTATTAGGTATCTAAAAAATTCCAAATTCAGCATATCTGAATCACAGAAACTTCTAAAAGTTGGTAGTTGAGTTTGATCTCATGGAAAAGAATATCTGATCTAAAAAGTTAGAATACATTTCTTTTGGGGAAAAAAAGTATATGCCATGAAGAAAATTCAAAAGTAGTTTTTAACTCCTCTGTACAACACCACAGGCATCATGATTTCACTGCTTTCTCAGCAACAAGCAAAACACCAGATTCTTCCTACTTTGACATTCAATTAACAACAAGTTACTTGCTTTACTCCATCTACAAACAGGGGCATAAAGAAATGTAAACCCATGCTATTATACAAGGGATTTCAAAAAATGACAGTGAGTTTTTATACAAATTTCCTTCACTATGCCATTTCTGATTAAAGAGCTTTATGGGAGAAAAACAGGAGCCTTCCTTTCTCTCTCCTCTTCTGGTTTCATTTCCAGCTTCTTCTACTTACAAAACTGTGAATGGACATTCATCCTAACTGAAGAATCAGTTAGGCAAATTAACTACATATGATTGGCTAATTTTATGCTTCAAGACTGGCTTTCCTAGTTTTTAAAACCAAACCAAACCTTGTTTTGTATTTTTAAGTTACAAAGCCCTAATGAGCAACTTTTTTTTAAAGCAAGACTCGTGCAAGTTATTAAATCCTTTTCAAAATGAAGGTGTTCTCTAACCAGTAGTAAATAATATCTTTCCTTACCGTGAAGTGTACTGTCTCCTGAAACTGCACAAGCAGCCTGAGGTATAATTCCATCCTATGTTCACCAGGGTGTGCAAAAATTGATTCCTTTAGGTTTAGAGTTGACAATCATCACATACAAACAGAATCACAGAGTGACTGAGATCCAAAGTGGCCCTGGAGATCTCTGAGCCCAAATTCCCTCAAAGCAGGGCCCACTACAGCACGCTGTGCATTGGACTTTGAATATCCCTAAGCCTGGAGACTTCACATCCTCTCTGGGCAACCTGCTCCACTGTTTGATCATCGTCACTGTGAAAGAGACTCACAAATGTAGAAACTAAGACATGCCATCAGATAAACAGGAACAAAAAGAGACTGAAATGCAGCACCAGTTTGGATATATAATACACGCTGATGGAAGTCATGGAAACAGAAAAATTTGAATAAGATTTATTGTTCTTTAAACCACTATTCAAGGATGAGGGAGTTTACTGATACTGTCCTTTCTAAAGCTGGAGAACTCCTGCTTCAGAAAAAGCAGCTCAAAAGCAATAAATACAGAAAGCCTAATCCAAGCCAACATGGCTCAGTTTGGCACTTACTGATCATGCCTAGTGTCAGGAATGCTTCGGTCCATTCGCAGTTTGTCACTTTCCACCTGATTGAACTTATTCCGTGCATATGGATCCTGACCAGATCGCACCACGGTAGCACCAACGTAGGTGTCTTGATCAAAGTCTTGCCACCGAACTTTTCCTACAGTTGAAAAACAGGAAAATATCCAGTTTAATATTCGTGATTTAAGGAACAGCATTTAGTAATACAAACACAATTGATGAAATATTTCATTAAGTAATTAAACTTCAACAGTATTGTTAACAGCGTAACATCAAAACTCGCTTCTGCATATTAAATTTGTCTAGAACACACTGCAAATTACTATCAAACTGAACAATTTCGCAGATCTCAGTTTATCCAAGTAATCACCAGACAATGTTTCATCTTGTCCACTTTATGTGTTGGGGTTTTTTAACTCCACCTACCACACTCACTATTTAAAAACAAACAAACAAACATTCACAGGTCAACAGGCAGTAAAATATCAGATCATCTGGCTACAAAGTTTTCTAAAGACCCAGTCCAGACTTCAAAGACATTATAATTTAATTTGTCTCATTATGTAAGTAAAAACACAGCCAGTTACAATCAAACCATTTGAGAAACAGGCCTTTTAGAAATACAAGAAAACATTCTCATAGAACAGCAAATTCATGTAGGCAGAGCACTAGGTCACTCTCCAATACTACCCAACTGCAACCTCCTTGACGGTCAGAACTGATTCACATTAATCCCTCTTTAACACAGACTCTGTCACTATGCAGCTGGTTGTGGCACTAACACAGAAAGGCAGATTAACATCTAGCCCCTAGGAACAAAATTTCAGGACTCCCACCATTTTCAGGTGTAAAACAACAGTATGACATTTACCAAGTATCTTAAAACTACCAGTTCTTACCTCTAGTTGAACACTGACTTTTTACTATTGATGGACAAACCTATGCCATCTATTAGCAATTTCATACCACATTTAACTCAAAATCAGAGGTCAAGTCCTAATGCAACACAGTCTTCATTTAAACACAGATGTGGTATGAAAATTTCTTCCAAGCAAGTTGTGGTGAAGCAGCATGCCATTGGCAGTAATAAAAGATACAAAGCAAATACTGTCTTTTGGTGTCACTGTTTATTACAGACAAGAGGATTTATTAGTCATTGTTTTCATAATTAACACATGAAGTTTTTGAGGTACTTTCAGTTAAGTGCAGTAAGCAGAAGGTTGCAGAGATGTCACTCCATTCAACTGCAGGAAGAATACTACAGTTCAGGCATATCCTAAATTAAGCTGATATGCATACAGGGAATACCACTCTACCAGCTGTTAACAAGAGTTACAGGTTACTCAGGTTTTCCAAGGTTTGCCTTTGCTCTGTCTCTCAACCAGCACAGCATGGAAACTAAGGCAGGCCTCATTCATTTACAGCTTTTTAGCCATAAGCTATGCACCAACTACAGCACATTACCCCCTGCTAGACTCTGATAATGAAAGAACACTCGCCATCATTAAACAAAATAACTGTTCTTTGCTAACGCAGATAAATACCAACAACTAGAGTAAACACCCTCTAATCTCAGGGTCATCCAAGAAGCCCATCTACAAAAGCAACTTGGACCCAAGGTGTGATTTGGTTATCAGATGGTAGTGGAAGTCGTAGGGAAAAAGTAGCAAGGTTGAGAGGGAGCTGGTTTGAGGTCTTTTTGTTTGTTCTTAAGAAACTTCCAAGTGAATAAAAGATAGGCCCATGCTTTTGGATTACTGGTTTAAGAGTTAGCTAGTCAATACTAAGAAACTATTTTTTATATCTGAATTATCATCCTAAAGAAGTTAAAACACATACATGCACGAACACAGAAGCCAGAACTAGAGAGTCAAACAAAAATGGACTGCAGAACATTTAAACGGCGCTTCTTGAAGCAGTCCAGAAGAGAAACTATAAGAAAATAACTGGAGGGAGAAATACAGATTTTAAAATTTGCATCACTGACAGAACTCTGAAAAGGAAACTTGCCAGCTGTTGTTGGTAGCCCACAGACTGACAACAGCTTTTCTTAGCCTTTCAAGTTCTTTCTTCAAAATATTTCCAGGAACTTAATTCATAACAATTTTACACCTCAGCCAGCTAACATGCTACAAATACCCCAATACAGTTATTTAGAAAAATTACACTAAACCTCACTTGTGACAAAACTATACAAAATGCAAGACCAGCTTGATTCCAGAAACTGGAAGAAACAGATCACAAGATCCTCTCCCTCATGCAGTTCTCTCCCTCAGCATTTCCCAAAGCTTCTGTAACCTCCTTGGTAACTAAACTATATTATCACCCTTGCTTCTAATTTATAATACATGTTCAATCTGAAACATTTGACGAATATTTTCTGAAATACAGGACATGTAATGTCACTGTTTTTCTGGCCTAAAAATAAAGATTTTAGTCATTTTAAACATTTTACAAAATATAATGTACACTTAAAACACATTTATATAGATTTTCAACTTTCAAACACTCTAACTTTGAATGGATTTTAAAGCTATGCTAGTCTCAGGACTGCCAGCCACAACCACGCCTCCAGTTGCCTTCCTTCCACTGAAAAGAGCAGCTAAAACACAAAGAAATCATGAGGGCATCTCATCAATGGTATGGGTGATGTTGTCACAAGCATTGCTCTTAAACAGGTTGTGTTTTTTACAAAATACAGTATGTGGCATGGGCTGTCCACACATTTACACATGACAAAGGTTCAAGTTAACTACTGGAAAATGAAAGGCTGATCCAAAGCCAACTAAACCATCCAGCCTCCCTTCTGCTGAAAGGCTTGCCTGTAGGCGATTGAATCACGGACCCAGACTGGCAGGGAATCTGAATTGTTTATTCAAAGGAATGAGCTGGTTTTATACACTTTTCCAAGGCACTGTATTTTCTTATATGGCAATCTTCACTATGTGACCTATCCCGTGTTGCCAGATCAGCAACACACTTCTTTCTATGGGATGGTCACTCGCTGTTCACCCGTCTGTCAGCTCCCGGCAGGCTCCTCTCCATAGGGGTCTGCTGTGTGACACCTCCACCCCCCAGGGTACAGTGGGGACAAGCCTCTCTGTGCCACCATGTGCTCCTTTGTGCTGCCATGTGCCTCTGCAGGCAGGTTTTACAGCTCACAACCCAATTCTCTCTTATTTCTCCCCATGCTTGCCTTTCTGAATCTTCTACTAAATTTTAAAGTTGTTTAACAAACCTTTTCCAATAACAGATACAATTTCTGTTATATGCTTCCCTAGGGTACACAAATAGGAGCATGGTTGACTGAATTTCACCTGGGGAGTTAGATGGCTTTATAGTTTCCTGCATTTCAATAACTTCATCAGGTGCAATGAATATCAGAAAATGCAGCGACATTATTTCAAACTTAAATTAGGTAAAACGGTAACTTCAAGCAAACATGTGTTTACCTATACTGAAACCTAAGGTGACAATAAATTAGTCTTTTAAACAACACTAAGTGAACTGCAGAGTTTGCTACCAGAGTAAAATCGAGGCATAAAAATAAAAAACCAAGCCCCAATCACTGAACTAAGACCTTGGAATCAGATTATGCTGCAGTACTAAATTTGGTTTTGACAAGATGTGTTTATTTGGTTTTGACAAGATGTGTTCTAAGCCTAAGAAGTTGAGCAGAAACAAGGAAAACATGAAATCCAGAGAAGCTGCTTCTTTTTGTCCCAGTTTCCATCCAAGTTGAGCTTGATATAAATCCTTTAAAATGTATCATTTACCATTTTCCAAGACTTGAAAACCAGCAAATGCAAAACTAGTCTGGAAAGAATACAGCAAGTTTAAGAAGCAAGGAGACCATTTTGTAGGGCTAAGTTTAGAGAAAAGCAGTGACAGCCCACAGAAGAAGAGAATTTGGCTTCAGGAACCATGAAGGAGGTAATGCCTGGGTGTGACTCCAGCAAAAGACCCTGTCAGCTGTGTGCAGTAGGAATCAGATCTATTAGAAGTAAGTCAGGTAACAGTAAGAGCAGCTTGAAGCAAGATAGACAAGAAAAAAGCAGAGCAGATAAATCTGTACGCAATCAAGCAGCAGGCAACAAAGACTTGGAATAGATGGATACAAAATCCTCTAAATAGCTTGCATTCCCTCTTACTGACTCAATACAGCCTAATAGCAATATGATTAAAAATAAAAAATGATAAAATAAATATTATTATTTTGACTTACATGCATTAAGGGGTTCCAGATCTTCATTAACTAACAAAAAAGGTGTTTGAGTAACTGCTGAAACTACTGTCAATACAGGCAACTGGTTATACAGTTTTGCTTTAGTTACCCATGCAGACCATCCAGGGTTGGTCTTTCAAGAGCTAATATCACTATTTTCACAAAACAGAAAATAGACTTTTGCAGCATATCAAAACGTCACCAAAAGATGATGGGTACACTCTGGCTGAACAGTTTAATCTTCATATAAAAAAAAATTTAAAGATAATAAACAATTCCTTAATTCCAGGAAGTTCTGAAAGATGCTACTGCATTATGCTGAAACCTAAATTACAGGTCTACTAAACTCAGTGGAAAAGTAAGAAAGTTTTGAACCAAAGCCCTCCTAAAATTTGATGACTTTAAAACAATGCAAAGAATCTGCAGAAATATGAATACCAAGCTTCACTGCCATAAGGATTCAGAAGTTTGCCTATATTAACTGAAAATAAAGAAAATAGTGATTTAAGAGTGTCTAGTTCTGTCTGTGATGCCTTTGATGTTTGATTCCAGACTCTGATACTATTTTGCAGTAACAATTCTCCTGTCTGTTACATCAGGCCATAAGAGACTACTAATCAACATATGAAATTAAAAAAGCTATGTTCTGCTCTACTTTACACCTAATTTTACTTCTAGTTTCAACCCTTCCATCTTCTGATAGCTCTCCCTTTCAACCTGTGACACTTCCATTAATACTCCAACAGGCTACTTGGGGCCAGTGGGAAAGTATAAGTTTTGGCCCAGAATACATAAACATTCAAAAAAGGGGAAATAAGAACAGCTGGAAGTTGCAAAATTGGCTCATCTAACCCCAGTAACAAAATTTGTAGACAGTTCTGTCAAGCAGAACAAATACTTGAAAAGATCTGCCAGAAACCAAGTTAAATAAGCCAGGCTCTTCAACTTTTTGGGATTTATTTCTCAATACATACACAAAACAAAGGCTTTGCCAAAAAGGTACACATACATATCCAGCCTTACTTCCCTTCTCCAGACTGTAGCTAGCATAAGGTAGGCCAAAGGATACAGAAAAAAAGCCATAAATAGCAAAGAGCTTATATGTACCTGGAAAGCCTATGACTGAAAAAGAAGAATCATACCTCACATGTTCCTGGGGATGGAATTTCCCAGCTGCTTCAAAGAAAGCTTGCCTTGATTAGTTGTTTCTGCAAGAACTTATAGTATTTCAAATGTTTGGCCAAGACACATTTGTAAGAAAAACATGAGGATTAATAGAAGACAAGGAAAACCTGTGATGCTATCTGATCAGTAGTTGCCCTTCTCACATGTTAAACTTTTCCAATTGTGTAAAATATTCAAATTCAATTTCTATGCTTTAGTACATCAGTTGCAGCTCTATATGAAGTCTCATCGATGTGAAACAGTTAAGCAGCAAAAGAAATTTATGGAAGCATTCACCTGAAATGAAGATTCCTTAACACTTAATTTTCCTAGCTCATCCTCAAGGCTTGAGGATTTCACTCAAACAAAATAAAAATCACGTTGCTCTGTTATTTTCCAGCAAATATACTGAGCAAATATGAGAAAAAATAAAGCACGCCAACAGCACAGTTATGAAAATCTGCCAAATCAAAAGCTAGGAAAAAACCTCAAAAGTATGAACTTTGGTTGCATCTTCAGTCAAAATAGAAGTCCCAAGGTGACTTGTCTGTTGCCTGCCAGCATCATCCACTGAGAAATGGACTACTTTTGCACCAGAGGCTTTTACAGTATCTCAAACCTATTGAAGGACAATACAAGCATACTAGCAAAGATCCACCCTCCCTATTGTTTTAAACTCAAAGGAGCAGTGAAGCAGGTAAGATTTAAGGATGCTGAAGCTGTAAGAACAGAGAAGTACATGTCGCTGAAATAATCCTAGCACTTTCAAACTACAAAGAATTATTAGAATCACAACTGCAGTATTTTATGGCTCTCAATGATAAATGTTTTATGGCTATGGATCTTTCATAACAAATGTTACTGCAATACCTGGAGGGAGTGTCTCCACACTTTGTGCCTTGTCGTCCCCATCATTGCCATGCACTTCTTTCCTTTTGGGGTTGATATCATTTGGGTCCTCCTGAAAAAAAGTACATAATCTTTAAAATAATCTTAATTTAGTTTTGTGTCTTCAAAGCAAATAGTAATAACTAAGTTTTCCAGATTTTAAACTTACAGTGGTCCAAGAAAACAAGGATTTTAAGAGAAACTATGATTATTTTTCCCATCACTTGAAAAACAGAACAAAAATTGAGACAGACTTTTGCAGTTAATTTATGCATAAATTCTTCTTTGAAAAAAAAACCAGAAAATCTATTAGGAAAGATGGAATTCTTTTTTTAAATCAGTAATAGTCCAAGGAGCTACATAGACAAAAAGGTTAAAGCAAGACCTGAAGAAAGCCTTGCTCTAGCAAGAACAGCCTAAATAGAAAGTTATTTGAAAAGAGAAATCAGGTTATCTAGCAGTTATATCCAGAATGGCAGCCATATTTTGGAAAAATACTTCCAAAATATTTTCATGAGTTAATTTCATTGGAGTTTATTCTGGGCTTCACAGGCAACTCTGCTGGATTTGTGATTCCAGAGATGTTGATGATATAACCATTTAGATGTGTGGGGGGCAAAGCGTTTCATCAATACCCTCCCCCACTTTCCAGCATTTATTCTGAACCTGTAAATCTCATTTTCATTTCAACCGAGAAAGAAAAAAAACCACAACCACCACACTTTTGCAATATTACCACAAAAATACAAAATATGAAGTCAGAATTACCCCATTATGCATTTGGAAGAAGTGGAGAAGAGGCTAACTTTAAAACAAAAAGGAACCAGCAACGGCATGGACTGTATGCCAATTTGCACACTACACTTAGCCAACTGATTTAAGTGCCATCAGCTTCTGTTGTTCTTGCACACTTGCCAAAAGAAATTCTGTTTCCTTTTCTAAATCTGCACCAAAAGAGTCCCATTTACAAAACCAGTTACATTGGCACTACCCTGCTAAAGACAAGACCTTTACTACAACATGCAAGAAGATACTGGTTAGTAAAGGCGTAGTGTTGTAAGTGCACCTAAAAACATTACCAGGCCTTGAAGCCAAGCAGTGCAGAACAGTTCTTATCTCTTACAGGAATCTGCCAGTCTCCAGAGCAGGGTGCTGGTTTATGACGTGCACACTGAAAAATGTCTCCGCCGTCCCAGCTCCCAAGACACACCTGGGAATTCTTTGATGGAATAGTAAGTAGCTGGAACAGGCCAAACATGCTGGGGAACATTTTGACCACAAATGATACCATTTCAGCTTGTCCCCACGTGTCTCAGAACTTTCCAATGTAAATTCCACTTAAGCGTCTAAGTGCTAAGTGGGCACTAATATTAAGAAATATTTTGAACAAAGGCAACAGATTTCTAAAATACTGAAAATTAAATACGGATGCTTTCTTTTCCCCTGAGAAATACAGTCATCTAAACACTAAATCAGTTTAAAAATGAATGCTACCAATGCATGCTTTTCATAGCGTCATGCATCAAGGATCCTACAGAGAAGGAATTTTACCAGGGTCTTACACTACATATCACCATATTGGTACATATTTTGGCTACTGGGCCTTGTAGAGGTCAATTGATACCTCTGCTTAAAGAAAGATTTAGGACAACAAAAATAAAAATAACAAAAAAACCCCCACACCAACACACAACAAGAAAGTAAACCACACAACACATTACAAGAAAATGTTCATGACTCACACTGATGAGGGAAATTATATGTTACTGTGCACTGAGTGCCACTAGCACAAGTGAAACAGATGCTTTCTGTGTTTTGAAAAAGCTGTATTTCACTTTTGTGAAATTTGGCTTTGTGCACCATTTTAAAGACACTACAGAAACACTTAAGTCCAAGTATCAACTGTAGTTGCAAAACTCAATGAAGCTCTTCACTATTCCAGATGACTAATGAGTCTAAAAAATATGTAAGTTAAAAAATAAATGCAAAACATCCGCTAAACAATCAAAACAATAATGCAAGGGTTTCTCCTGTAATTAAACAAAACAGAAACTATTGAGTGCTTCCTCATTGTCCCCCTACCTTTAAGTCTTTAGGATAAAACTCTGCCTCCCCATTAATCCTTCTAGCTAAGGTGCATGTGCCATTGAGCATAATTATTTATCAAGTTCTTCCACTTTGGATTTTGTTGCTGTTGTGTTTTTTGGGGTTTTTTTTAATAAAATAAACATAAACTACCAAAGGCAAAGTTAGATTCAGAAATCTTATGGTTAAATGCCATTTTGAATTCTTACTAATTTGACACTTTCAGGAAACTACTTGGTACAGCCTTCAGACATTCTGAGGTGAGCCAAGCTGCCAGGATGGAAGTTGCCACTGCATATTGCTGGATGTTCAACTTGCCTCCTATGACTCCTCATAAAACAGTATTGTGATGGGACAGTATGGGGCATTAAGGGACACTAACCTTGAACTTTGCGCCCTGGATTAGGACTTTGTGGCATTTTTCTTCTCTAAAATCAGCTAAAACTGATATTCTGTTGTAAGCACTAACTTTCATTCAATTAAGAATTTGGAAAGTACATGTGGGAAACCCCTACCTTTTAGGTGCAAACAATGTTATACCCTTTAGCGAGAACTTGAGAGCACAAAAAGAGATAAAAGCAGTTACTAAAACCATAGGCATAAATACAACCAGTTTCTTTACATCTCTGATTGCAAATTGCTTCAGCATGTTAATTTGGTGCTATATAGGAATCAATCATGGTGAAATGGCATTATGATGTTGCCATCACCATAGACAGAGTTGCTTTTTCAGCTTGCTTAGAGTGAAACAAAATCCCGACTTCTAATGTGATCTTAAAAAGCCGCTTGCTTTTGAGGAGTAATCTTCTTGGTAGAAGGCAACAATGCTGGCACTGACAAAATTCATTCATACACAAAGCTAAGCTTAAGGGAAGATTGAAAGCAACTTAAACTGCTTAAGAGGAGGCACAGCTCTTTAATCATGAGAGCACAAAAGGGAGATTTAATGAATAAAAACTAAAAAGAAAATACTACTGTATTTTTCTATATTAAAATACTATTAATACTCTAAAATAATATTTTCCTGACAGTCTTAAAAAGAGCTAGCAATATCAGGCTACAACTTAGCATGTAAATGCACATGGACAACCATTTCGAGGTTATTGAAAAATAAAACGGTAGCTGCCAACTACCAGAGATATCAACCACACATTAGATGTACACAGAACACCACTATAATAAAACCTTTGTGGTCATTGTTCATGCAGTTATTTTCTTAGGCCAGGACACATCAACAAGAAAGTAAGTGCACGCCAGCTAAAATGCACGTGTTGCAGGGATTTGGCATACATTAATTTTACACATCATGTCACTGCTTCCCACTAATTTCTGAATCAGTACTAGAAAATATGCAAAGAAACGAAATTGCAACCTTTCAAGTCCATTTGGTGGGAAATATTACAACAACACTGCAGTAATATTTTAAACATAACAAGTGTACATTAAAAGTAATTTTAAAATTCAATTATCTAAATACCTTTGCTATTCCCAAAGCTCTGAAACTAAGGGATGTACATTTACTCAACATTTTGTTGAAACATTCTTTGCAGCAATGACCTTGCACAATTCGTTATGGTTAATTGAGTAAACTGAGGGTGAGGTGGGTGTTTAGGCTGATTAATCACTGAAGTGCAGCAACTTTTTCTTTCAGGATACTGTAAGCTCTCTGCACTTCAGACAGCCCCCATCTACTGACAAACCTTGCTATTACTGCTCACTTTTCTTTTCCTGCTCAACTCACTCACTCCATTAAGAATACCTGGAAGACCGAATTTGAAATATGTTGAAAATGCAACATCAAACTCCACTTCTGAGAACTAAACTCAAAAAAAATTGTTTCAGGAAACTATTAGTTACATATTTGCAGCTGCTCTGCTGCAGGGAAACGACGAGGTAGTTCAAATTCAAAGCAGGATTCCAACATTTTTATAGCATTTCTACACATATACAACAAGACATGATCATATTCCATGAGAAATTTAAGAGTACTCAATTTGAGTTTAGAAAGCTGTAATTATACACACATGTACATTAGTGGATAATTTCATTGCCATTACTTGACTCTTCCAGACCACTTACCCTTCTAGTTTTGGTATATTTGTACGCATTGAATATTACATTCCTTACAAGCATTGCAAAACAATTTTTTTATCAGTTATTTCATTCGGCAACAAAACCAATTTTAAACTGTTCCAAGTCCTTAGGTATTGCTTATATATAAAAAAAATTGAAACCACACTTAAAACCACTACTGTTTTTCCTATTTTTGTCTCACAATACATTTTTTCCTTTTAAATAGTTTCAAGTACCACGGATTTGACATTTAACTGCTACAAACTAGATCTCATTATAGCAGAGATTTCAACCCCACAGTGGCTTCCTATCAAGAGAACAACTTAACAACATGAAACACCCTTAGATACATTAAGATATCACACAGACCTTACAAGCAGCAAGTCAACACGGATCTCTGGAAAGCTCTTGAGGTCGGAAATACCTCAAGTGGGAGCTGACTGTGCCCCCAATACCAGCCATTCCTCTCACAGGCAACCTAGGTGATGAACAGCATGCAACATTTGGGCACAGGAGATGGCTGGGAGTTACGTGCTACCTGAACAGGTGGACATTCAGAGAAAATAATTGAGAAATGTATCTTTGTTGAACAAAATAACATATTAAGGCTTAATATCCATTTCAGAACTTGTTTTTAGGCAAGGACTACTGCAGACAGATTTTCTTCTACGAGTGATTTTCTAAGAGGAAAGTGAATACCGGCAGCATCTTCAAAGAGCCTCATTTGATCCAGCTGGCCTAATACAAGGCTGTACTGCATCCAGCAGTACAGATCAGTCAAACCGAGTGATCATTTTGGAAGGGGTGCTCTCATTGCAAGAGAACTCCTCTCAGGACTTCATACACTTCTGTTCTGACCATGTACTTGGGACCAGACACTCAGAAGCACTTCCATGTTGTGTGGAGCAGCACTTGGCATTGCAACAGTTTATGCAAATGCCTGCTGAAGTTTACATCCCTAAACCAAGCATAAAGGCTCCTCACAAAGCTTAGTTACTGAAGAAAAGGACTCACAGCCAAGGAGAATCAGACAGCTGACTAAGACACTGACAAAGCCAAAGCCCAAGCTTCTTTGGTACTGCTTAGTATCTCCTTCTGTACTTAATATGTGCCCCTTCTCCCCTCCCCAATTCAGTTTACAATCTTTTAATTAGCTATCACATTGGCTAAGAAAGCCCTGAAGCCCTACTTCCTTCCAACCCAGGAGGACCTTCAGCAGAGTCCAGCGTTCAGCTCGGCTTGCTTTCTGATCCAGCACTCACTCCCTCCCTCCCAAGGAATCTCCAGAAACACGACTCCAGTCTCTCTTGCTGCAGTAAATGAATCCAGCTTGCCTGTGTGCCAGGCAAGCACTCTAGCAATTTAATGTAATTAAATTATGGGGCACCCACTTCTCCCCTTCTCAGCAAAAACGTTTTGTACAAAACGGAGACAAAGTATCCTCTGAAAATGCCTGGAATGCTGCTTCTTAGGGAAAAGACAAGCAGGAAAAACCCCATAAACAAATGCTGACTTCCTTTGACTGCCAGCCTGCTTAGCATACTAAAGCAGACATTTCCAAGCACACCAAGAAGTGAAGCATAAATAAATACAAAAAACTGAAAAACTATATACTTTACAATATTTGATTATCACTGCTGGTGCCCAAAATTATTACAGCAAACATGATTTAATTTTCATTCTCACTCCTTTACTCAGTGTAAGTAAATTGCTGTCAAAGGTACATTCCTTTTGTATGTTTGAGTACTCAGAACAGAAATAGAAGCTTCCATCAGGGTGAACACACACAGCCCTCATAAGAAGACAATTTTAAATTCTCAAAAAAAGCGGGGAAAAGCATCGAGATTATACCTTGATGGCTCCATACATAGGAAAATGTGTTTAGATATACTGTCAGTGAATGCACTCAAAACATTTTGAAAATGGCAATTACTATAAGCTGTACTCTCTAGACAAAATTAAATGCCTTAGTGTCCTACCATCTCTGTAAATGTTACCTTTACTTAGAGCAAAGTACATATTTTGGAGCTTACAGGCACTACCTGAAGTACTAAAACAACTATAAAATGTAACATTTTCTAAACCTAGAATGGATTAAACAAAAATAATGCTTTATCTGAAGTTTCTGGAAAACAAATATACATATTCTCTGGGGAAGGTCTGACCCAGCTTTGCAGTTGAAGACTTACTTATACAGCAATTGGGATCAACTGAAAGTTACGGTTCAACTTAATTTCTGGGCACAATAGACCTACTCAACTGACAAAAGCCAAGCAGCAACAGAAAACCCCAGGTAGGGCAAGTCAGGCTATTCAAGAAGTAACCCTTTAAGTATAGACCCTGTAAGTATAACCCTTTAAGTATATTAAATATGAAGATTTGCATGCAAGTATATTTATTATCTTGAAATTTTCATTAGTTCCCTAAAAGTAACAGCATGACTTATCCCCCAGATACCCACACTGGCATAATATACATGGGATTAATTGATTAGCCCACAAATGCTACACAGTTTTAGACTGAATTTCAGTATTTTACAAAAAAATAAATTTTTCTGTAAGTATCTGTCATCATAATGTGACCCTAAAGACATTTTAAAAAAACCCAAACCCACAACACTTTTACAGCTTGGTGAGAATTCAGGTACCCAGCTCCAGGTGACCTCTAATAAACCATGATCCCTTTTGCCTAGAGACTTCATCCACTCTAGTGACAAATGTCAAAACTAAGTGGACAACCTTATCACCGACCAGTGAAGCAGAGAATTAAACATTACTTGCCTCACAAAATTGGCAATCTAGTATTCCACCAGAAAGAGGAAACAAAAAACCAACAAACCCCAGAAACTACAACACCCCTTTCAATTCCATCAGCTCTGTGGGGAAAAAACACTGTTAGATCTGAAGTGATTGTCAGACTGACAGTGAATACAACGCAATGGCACACACCCCCACACAGACAGAGTGTGGGTAAGAACACATCTTCTTGCTAGAGGCTACTTCTAAGTCTTCCATGCCAAAAGAAGCCCTGCCAACCAAAGATCTCCACAGAGGCCACCAGACAGAAGCAGAATCGGCACCTGCTGTGAAGTGCCCAAGCACCAGAAAGCAAAATGAATCTCTCTCCGGCTTGACTGCCACCTCTCCACAGAAACAGCAGAAGCAAGGGGAAGGTGTCGTACAGCAGACAGAACGTGAATGGACAAAAACACTGCAGAGGACCCATGAAAATTTTTCACTGTTTTTTCTAAGATCACTCAATCCTCATGATGCTGCATAAATGTACAAGGATAGATGGCAAGAGGGGGGCCGGGGAGGGGGAATTGTAGGAGAAACATATAAGGGTACTGGGACTGACAGAAGGGTATAATCTCAAGGGCACCAGTAGCTTTGAAAGCAAGGAATTAGCATCTCTAAGGATGGCAGCAGGTCACAAACAGTATCCAGTGTTTCCTGTTAAATTCATCGTGTCTCAAAAAAAACTCACTTGTCTACACTACCTGCCACAGACTATGAAAATAAAACATCGCAAAACATTTGCAGTGATTATTTAAATTCAGGGTAACGTCTAAGGCTATTATCACTCAATTTTAGTTTCCAAAAGGAAAGATTGATGGCAACAAAAGACATTTCTTTCAAAAGTTAGTTCATGTGGGTTTTTTTAATAATGTTGAAAACAATCTTCTATTCCAAAAGTATTTGTCAGTGCAGACACAGTTACACGATTTATACAGTAAGTGCACACTCAGCACCAATAGCTTTTAAGTTGCTCTTTTAGTTGTGCCAGATTGGGGAAAAAAAAAATGCAAGAATATATTAATCATAAATCATCATCAATCAAAAGGAGCTGATTGATCTGATCTGTTATAGATATGCAAGCAAAAAAAACCAACCCAAAACTTCAGCAGCAAAAAAGAAGAGTTTGGAAACAAAACTTTAGCATTTACAACTTGTTAAAAGCATCGTAGAGGTATATTCACCTCCAAGGAACATTTTGTCATCATGTCTGATGTGAGCTAAAAAGTATTTTGAGGTACATACCTAGGCAGCAGCAACAATTTTAGCATGCCTATCCCATACCTTCTAATGTTTGCAACTAATATTTCTTTTTTGTTTGTTTAGGGTTTTTTTTGTTTTAATTGATCCGTTTCTGGAATGGGAAAAGGTAGAACAAGTGGCAACAGCTTCCAAACAGGGCATGGCTTGACACACAAACAGTGTCTGCCCACCGTGCTTCTTTCAAACTCCATGGCTCTTGTTTGAGAATTACTGTGCTTATTCATTTTCTCACTTGAGCGCTTTCCAAGATGTGAAACCTGAACATTCAAGTAGCTCAATACAAGTACACAGGCCCCAATGCAGATCCAAGGGATACAGAGGCCTTATTAGTAATTTAAAAAACTAATGAGATTAAACTCCTGTTTAACAATCCCAGTTGATTCTACTTAAAGCAGATGAAAGAGCCCATGGAACAACTAGTCCAACAAGGGAAAGAAACCAGAAGGACATCATCATCTTAAACTGATGCAATGCTTTGCAAAGCAAGCATGGAGCTGGTGCTGCTTACTCTGACAAGGCAGCTGCCGTACAGGCCAGCTGCTGCTGACAGGGGCTGTTCACACCTCACCATGTCTCCATCTTGAACTCGTGGACTGTCCTCACTTCTCCCCTTATAGACACTGGTGTGGCAGATCAGGTGATCCAACTCATTTGGCTGACTTGACAGTGGGCTGGGGAAGGGTACGGATGTATCATTTCACTGGGTAGGATTTTTTTAAACCACAAGACCAACCACTAAATTATCTGAGGTACTGGATGCAAGGGAAGCATTCCCAGCTAGGGTAGCAGGGAAAAAAGTGCTGAAAGGGGTGTTCCCATTACAAGTGAAGGATTACAAGTTTAGTTATGACATTAAACCACCCATCACTCAAAACCACTACAAATATTTCTTCTTGAAAGAAGGCAATTACTCAACAAATGCTCAGGCATGATTTAATGCCACCTCTTGTTAATTCTACCATATTAGAAGTGTCTGATGAATTAGCCTGTATTTTAAAGTCCTACCCCTAATCCTCTTTGAATTCAAACTCATCACTGCTTGCTCTTAGCTCCCTAAAGAATGACTCTCTAAAGAAAAAAAGAAAAAAAAAAGCTTTTGCCCAGGAAGAAAGGGGAAAGCACAGAAAGCAAAATTTTGTTTTAATAATTACTTATATGAGAAAGTCTCATATTTTCTGGAAGTCCAGGAAACTGAAGTTAAATAACTGAAAGAAAAGTGAAGTATTGAATAAATAAGCGGAACTCAACATGAATGCATCCAAAAACTTAAGTACACTGAAGTATTCCAACAACCCAAGTGTCCACCTATATACATCTGAATGAAGCAGTAACAAAATCGCTCACCAGCAATACAAGAACCAGATGCAGCAGAAAGGAAGAATGGAAGAAAAAAATCCCCATAACTCGTACACGCATCTTGAAGCAGAGAGCAGAAACAGAAAGCAATTGGAACTAAACCCTTTTCACTTACTTTTGCTTTACAAATATTTAAACTTGCAAATGTAACTGAGATCAAAAGGATATCAGAAATGCAATTACATCTAAAACCAAACTGCTGTAGCAGTCACATCCACAGTTTGCTAGCAAAGGCAAAAGGTGACTATTATACCACAACAACACAGAAATTGTTAAACCAAGAAAACTCTTGCATCAAGGAAAAAAAAAAAAGAAAAAAAGAAAAAAAACAAGATGCAGTTAACAAGTTGAATGTTTTGCTGGACGAGATCTGTAGGGGTACAATGCAATAAAGCAACACAACATCACACTACATTTTCTCAGCCACAGTGGAAGGTTACCACAGTCATATAAGGAAAGTGAAGATAGACTGAGACGAAGGAATTTAAGTTACTGTGTCTTGGAACTTTTCTGTAGAATGCAAGAGCATTGCTTTGGTCTCTAAGAAAACAATAAGAAAAGAAAAAGCAAGACTGATTTTAAAATCTCGACTTTTTGTTTTAAAGGGAAAGAGGTTAATCTTCAGATTCAGAAATCAAGGCACTGAAAAACAAGGAAACCATTTCCTTATACCTCTGTTCAAGGAGGTAATCTTTGAACACAAAGAGATTGAATTAGTCCCAGAAGTCTGAAAAATTACTTAGTAACTCCTCTAATTAAATAACCTTCAGAGGAAGCTTGTGCTTGACAGATGACTTCTGCCTTCAATAATTCTCTGCATATTTTCTCTCTATCTCAACAGTAGGATTTATGATCAGGTCTCTGCAGCTCTGGGCACGTGACACAGCATACATAGCATTACTTTTCAGCATCTGTGTTTAACTGCAGACTTTTACTAAAAAAAAAAAAAATTGTCCACACCTAGTGTAAAGTTTTCGTCCAGTTCAAAAATTCTGTCAGTAAATTATATCTATTAATGCATTAAACATTAAAGGCTCCATACTACAAAATTCACACAGATGTTTGCCAATAACATCTTTGATTTTTGCCAGACCCAGACAGCATCATCTGCAATACTCTGGACTACTAAATCAAAACTCAATCCCATAATGAAACACATGCCTATGAAAAACAAGACAAGAACTGTGGAAGACAGACCCCTGCATCAGAAGGAAGAAATTAACCACTACTGAGATTATGGACATCTTTACTTCAAATTTTTTCTGCCAAACTTTAGTACTAAGATTTCTACCTGAAGCAAGCAATGCATATCTTTATATCTATGCGCAACACAGAATAAAACTGTATAACATTATTCCTTTGAAAGACACCATTCTGTAATAAGGCACCAACTGGAAAAGAAAAAGACTGAAGGTTTTTTGTCTACTAAGGTTAACCCTGAAACTGATGCTTTTACAGGAAGCCAATGTCAGAGCACTCTATTAGTAAAATTTCGACCACACACAGACACAGAGCTTCAAGGCAGAAAATCAGGCATTTTACCTTGCTGCTCCTCGCACACAGCACTGCCTTTCCCCCAGTCTGGGCTGCATTAGTTTGTCTGTACTCCCTGAAAGAGTAGTCCTTCAAGCTGGGATCCTGTTAGTTCAGCCCTGAGCAAAGGCACATTATAAAGCACAGAGAAGAGCAGTAATTTTAGGCAAATTTTATACCAAGTGTATAAATTGAGCCCTTTAGATACAACTTAGGTCCTGTGTGCAAAACATTCAATATTCCCACTGTGTATCAGATATATCTATCAGACCTGGGAGCACAAAGTTAATACACAAAATTATTCATGGGAAAGAAGTTTAGAAAAGGGAAGTTTAGAAAGTTCAGAAAAGACTGGGCAATTTACTGAGGCACCCCAGGAATTCTGCACACTTGCAAGAAGCAAGGCGATTTCACACTACCCAGGCACACTGGAGTTAATCTCATTCTAAAGAGAGATGGAAAACCTCCTCCTGGATGCTAAGGCCTAACAAGAAAAGGTTGGAGGCTCAAGTCTGCTGAAGTTATGGCCTATTCATCTGCAGTCTCTCGGAGGAGAGGTCACCAACCGTGCACCCTTAGTGGAGATCTCACACAACCTCCACAAAGAGCCCTTATCATAGAAACTGACGTAAGAGGGGGAGAGCCAGAATTAAAGCCTGATCCAAGCATGACAGCTAAGCCAAGTGCAGTGCAGACAGCTTTTGTGCCACTCTCAAATCTCCCAAAATAAGGAAAAGCCTTGAAATTTAACAACTCAAAAGAGTCCAATCCAGACTCCACTTTAAGGCTGCCTAACTCAAACTATTAGAAACTTCTCAGTCAAAATTTAAACCCTTCTGCAGAATTTTAGGAGCTACCATTCTCTAGAATTCACCCAAATACATGGAATATCAACCTTAAGGTCAAAAAATGTCAAAAGATGAAGTCAAAGCCATCATCTAGTTTGGAAGTCATGAATGGTATATAACAGACGAGCAAAATGTCACTCCTATCAATCCAGTGTTTTCACAACACATACTGCCCCACTATTTTTAACATTGAGCTCTCTGCCTCTTCTCACTATAGATGACCATATACTGACATTTAAGACATAAGTCATCCCAAAGTAGGCGAGGAAAAAAAAAAGGGGATTTGAGGAGAAAGACTCCTTGTATTCATGTGCATGATATGCATGCATGCATATATATGCACACACAAAAACATATATACACACATGCATATACAGAGAGTTAACCACAGACTTACTTTGTACTAGAAAATTGGGGGGAGGCACAGAGTAGGAGATCAAATACACTTTTAAAAGTACAAAAAAAAATCCTAACAAGTAATTTAAACTTCTACTAGATGATAAAAAAAAAAAAAATTAATTGGTCTCTGGCAAGTGAGAGAACAGTTGAAATCACTGTCACAGAACAGCAAACAACAAAATGAAAATACACATTATCACAAAGAAGAAAAGACAAACAACCAAAACAAAACCTAAGGAGCAACAAGAAGTCACAAAACCTTAAAAAACAATAGTAATAAACATCTTGAGCCCGAGCCACAGCATCATTCTCAAATTTAGCTGGTAGTATAAATAGTTACATGGATTAGAAAAGTCCTTAAAGATAAGAGAGATCCTAAAATATTTAGAGAATAAGAAACAAGTTGTTCATCAAACTTGGAGGAATTCAAACTACATGAGTCAGAATGTCCTATCCTTTCAATGACTTGCTTTGAATAGTGTGGATAAATAAAGTGGGTACAGTCAACTGGCTTGACCTTTTAGACCAGTCACGCTGTCAAAAAATTAGAGCCATCGGGTTTTAGAACCCCTACACATTGCTCTAATGCCTTACCCCATTTTGCTTGTATTTTGGGAAAAAAGCACCAAAATACTGAGCCATAGAACACAAGTTGAGTGTCACAAACTGAGCTTCAGAGAAGCAGTGTGTAGCACATTTCTCACACAGACTAATAACTCAAAAACTATTTCTAGACTAACGAGTAAATATAATCCATCAAAATTCCTTATATTTTGACTCACATACCCAGATTAACAGTTGAATTGCAGCCTAAATGCACCTTTACCATAATTTAAGATTTCAGTTAAGACTACAATGGGTAACAGAACTACACAAGCAGAAGCATTTATAAACTAAGGCCATGAGAAATTAGGCTTTCTAATCTTAACCCACAAGGAGCAACAAATATTTAAATTCATGATACAGCCTTTCCTTCAGGGAAGTCATAATCTGATCTGCCCTTATCTGCTACATTGTCTAGTTTCTTTCAAACAGTTTATCATAGATGACACACTGAAGTCTATTTTGAATTGAGCAACAGATTCGAAAGCAGAACGTGGAAGACTAATAAAGGAAAGAACAGAATAGCCCATCAAAAGAGTTTTCTGGGTCAGGAGGAAGGCCTAAAAAAAGGTCTGACACACATGAGAAACCAGAAAAAAACCAACCTTCCTAGAGAAAATGAAGAAAAACTTCAGAACCAACAAGTAACAATTCAAAGTAAGTGTTTCTTTGACATCTAATTCTCACCACTGGACACATGTTTCAGACAACAGCAGCTTTAAAAGGTTTATTATTAAACATACAGACCCCTTGAAAACTCATTTATTTTTCACTTGCTGGAAAGCACAGATAAAGACAGAGACATAGATTAGGTCAGATGCTCTTGTAGTGTGCATTGTTCTGTTGATAGATATTATCCACATGTTCAGATTACAGTTGGAAAAAAAAAGTGCTAAGGAAAATCCTGAAAGATAAAATCCCCCAAATTTACACAACCACATAAAGGAACACTTACAAACAATTTAAGAAGGGGGAGATATATGTTAACTTCTCCAGTCACTGAATGCTACTTTCCAAAAGCCAAATGTCTGGTACCCTTCTGCCAGCCCCAAGCAATATTGCTTGATGTCTCCAACCTTCTTCCTCTTTTTCCTTTCCACTCATGCACTCACACTCCTTTCCTCTAAAAGGATTAATCACTCCTGAAAACCAGAGTAGAATTCCTTGATGCTCAAACTGATCAGGTGCCACTGAATTGAGCTGTAACACAAACAGGAGTATGTTACAGCAATTGTTCTGATATTGCCTTTGAAAGTCACCAGCTCTATTTCCCCAACCTAACATCAAAACCTGTTCCAACCCTGTATTTCACTAGGCTGTCCCTTTCCCTTTCACCAAACATTTTTAACCACTGGCATTATAAAAACGAGTTGCTTACCATGAGCATTAGCTGAAAAACCTATACATTATAATTCTGGGGAGTTGTATTTGGTTCTAAAACACTATTAAACACTGCCTATTTTCTGCTACTGCTTCAAAGCCACACACAGAGAAACGACCAATTTTACAATCTCTCATACTTGTGAGCCTTTTAACACCAGCAACTTAGGGCAAAACACTCAAAAACTCATTATCAGCTATATATTCAGTGCTAACGATTTGTTGCAATTGGACATATTTATAAATAATGCTGAGATTATACAGAGGCAGTGTCTAAGCTTTCTTACACACAGAAAAATGCCCCTGATTAAAGCAAATGGCCCAGAGTTTTCCTTCATAGGCAAAAAAATACAATAAATTGGTTTGGAACACTTGCTCCACAAAATTATTGTGTTTATTTTTGTATCAGCTGCTTTCATTACTACCAAGGGAATTCTCTTTTCTAGTTGAGTTAGTGAAAACGACTGGCCCATTGCTAAAGATGAAAGAGGTGAATTGTCAGTCATAAGCAGGAACTTATGATTTTAGAATCGTATTTAAGTAGGTGAAAAACAATAGTAAATCAAACATTTGTTAAAATCCACAACCTACAATGAGAGCCGTAGGTTTTCTTTTAAGGAAAACCATTATAAGTAAATTGCTTTTTAATCAGGCTATTAGTTTAAATTCTCTTCAGATACAGTAATAGGAACATCTTAGTAAATGCACAACTACAAACAACAACTTGGAGAACGATCTTGGTTCAATCCTTGGTTAAAGTAAGCCTGAAGCAGTGCACACAGACAGGTGTATTGATTATTTTTGGAAGATCTTGCATTTATGAAATCAACCTGCTTGAGGCAAATATAAACTTATAGAGAAACTCATACACTGAAGTGTACATTACACTTGAATGGAAGATACTGATTCTGTCTTAACCATCAGTTCATTCCACTGACTACAAATCACTGTGGCTAGCATCACTGAAAAAAAATAACACAATTCAAGTTTTAGATTTTCAAATATTCTTTCACACTGCTTTTCAGAAGTACATTAACTAATAATAAAATTGGATTTATGGAATAACAAGATACCTTTGACACCACTGTAAGTAAAAAGCAGAGCAGACTTTTTAAGCCTAGGATACAAAATTTTGTCAACTATTATTCAAGAGTTATCTATTGAATATAGTATTTGGAAATAGCTCACTTGTAACCATACCTTCAGCTTTGTGGATTGCAAGCAGTATCTTTTATTTCTTAGTGTCCCTTTATACAGTGATGAACCTATGCCTGCATCTTCTCACTTTCAACTTGAAAATGTTTTAAATAGTACATTTTTCCTATCCTGTTTAATTTATATTTCTTAGCCCAGCTTTCCTACACATTAATAGATTTTTTCTATCATCTTGCATTCCACTGGGTGTCTGGATTAAAACAGTTTATTGATTTTTTAATCCACTTTTCTAGACAGAATGATTTAAAGTAAAAGGGGAAGACTGTCCCCACAGTAGTTCTTATTTTACTATACATGCTGCTTCTTCCTTGCCCACCTTCCCAACCAAAAATACACAGTACTTCTCAAGCAGTTTACATATTTTATTGCAATTCTTAGGGATAATTTTGGGGAGCACTTACCTCCACAACCAATAGCATCTCAACCATATCAAGAAGGGGGAATATATGGGGCAGGGGAATCAATACAAAATATGATCTGGAAAACATAATCTATCAGTCCTCAGATGTCATATTAAAAGGACGCTCTTCTGAACAAAATATAATGCTTTCCCCTTTTAAGCAGTTAGTCCTTTGTATCTACTTAGATCCGTCCAGGTTAAATTACAGGAAACTTTGTAGTGAGGACAAAGATAAAGGAATTTGACGGAAAAAATGCAGAACATGCACCAGAAACAGAGTCAAGAGATTTTTCAGAAGAAAGGGGCTCATCTGGAACTCTCAAGAGATGGGAAAAAGAGAATGTAATATACTGTTTACTCACAAAACCCAAACACGCGCAGCTAAGGGCAACAAAAAAAAAAAAGCTGTGTACTCAGGTTTAATAATGGAAAAGAAAAGCATCTTGGGATTACTTCTACCATAACCTCTTGGAAGGCAGCAGAGATCATATGGAATGGTTGTCCAAAATGGAAAGAAACCTAGAGTTTTGCACCAGCAGGATCAAGAAAAAACAAATCTGCTTTGAAGTTCAAAATGAATCTGAATCATGAGTATCTACAAGCCATATAGCAGTATGAATAACACATAGTCCAGATGAGAGAAGTAAATATTAGTTCTCTTAACAAAATCATTCCTTTGGAGATGAAATAAAATATTGGCTATTTTTACTTAGCTTAGTTCTTACATTTTCTTCCCCTTAAAAGTGACAACGCATTTTCCTGGCGAAGTTCAGTATGACCTTAAGAGCTCCCGGCTTTTTAAAAACTGTACTGAAATCTTGTACCCTTTTGAAGATAAGGTGGCTTTATTGCCAGTTAAACACTAGCATTAATTTCTATAGCTAGGGTAAAATACAGTGTATGAAGCAGGAAATGAAATACAGTGTATGTAGCACAGCTCAGGGAACCCAAATGAGAGACCTACTGGAAGAAAAATACCATCTTGCTCCTCCATGTTCTTGATAAACTAGACATGTCTGCTTTTCAATAAATGACTAAATCAAAATTAGTTTTCCTTGCTCCCATACCAGACTTTTTGCAGTTTGCATTCTTAATCCGCTTTCTACACTGGTTCAGCACACAGAAGGACGTTCTTACACATGCACATTGACAATATGTTTAGTTACAGCTGCAAAACTGTTCAAAAAACACTAAAGCTTATTTCTAATGAGTTTTGTATATCTAATTCTGAATACATAGAAAAATAAATCCAATTTTCTCACATGCACAGTGCCACCAAAAGATTAGTCCTTTCCAATAGCCATCAACTCAGCCAGCAAGAACTAAGGACACACAAGATAAAGGCAAAGGAGCAGAGCTCGTGGACACAGATCATGTCTGTCCAGGTGCTCTTCATCAGGGATCTGCAGAACAGAGAACAAAGGAGAGATCTGCTTTGACAGAGCTCAGCTCTTCTAGTAGTGACTCAAAGCTATCAGAGAATACTTCGAAGGTAAGTTCCTCATCCTTCCATCAAGATATCTATCATTCTCTTATTGAGTGCCAACAGAGCACCACTTTTCAGCTTTTGGTTTCATTTTCCACTGAAGACAGGTTCAAGGTTTTCCAAGCAACCATTCCATTAGAGTTTGGAATCCAAGGCATGCAGCTATGTTAGCTATGACCCAGGCAAAAATTGTGAAGCTCAAGAGCATACAAGCACTGACACGTGAACCCAGATGTTCAACAACAGGTGTTCTGCTAGGCCGATTATATTAATCCTCTTCATGTGGCAGAGCTAGCAAAGCTGAGGGCACACCACAGCAAAAATACCTGGATAATGTACTGGGAGGGCATGGTCCAGCCAAGGTAGCAAGCAGGATGGAGCCATCAAAAGGAGAATCTATCTGGTCATGAGAACAGCCACCTTGACTGCTCAGAGACCTCAGAACTAAAGGATTTTGTGCCCTGCAATGTTTTGCTCTTTGTCTTTCCAGCCATTGGAAGATCTACTACATCTGATCTACCAGGCTGATCAGAAAAAGGATGTGCAAGACATTTTAAAAAGTACATACGTAAACTCAATTTTCTGGTAGTAAATTCACTTGCATTTTTGTGATCCCTGCTGACCCCAAAGAAAGGATGTATTTCCTCAACAATGTTAACTTCTACACCAGAATTGCCCTGAATATAATTTATATCATTTAACAAAATAAAAAACCAACCAAAACAAAAACAAAGAGAAGAAACCCCACACCTTTCCTGAAACCTTTCACACACACAAGAAAAACAAACTGAAAGGATGAGCAAACCCAAACAACAGTATGTATTTAATACCTACAAAAGATAGAAAACTTTGAAACATGCCATTTGTTCTATTCATTTTCCAAATGCCTAATGCTTAAGGGCATGTAGGGATATGGAGGGGAAATGGTTTTAAACTGGAAAGGGTAGGTTCAGATGCAATACTAAGAAGAAATTCTTCCCAGTGAGGGAGATGAGGCACTGGCTCAGCTTGCCCAGCTGTGGATGGCCCATCCCTGGAATTATTCCTGGCCAGACTGGATGGTGCTTTGGGCAACCTGGTCTAGTAAGACGTGAGTCTGTCCATGGCAGGGGAGTTGGAACTAGATGATCTTTAAGGACCCTTCCAACCCAAACTATTCTATGACTATGATTCTTACAGGTAAACTTTGAAACAGGTCTTTCTTCCTTGAAAGAGTAGGAAGGTGTGAACGTTTGTAACAAAACAAGAATCTGTTATCAACAAACTAGATTTCCATAATAGGATCTCTGTGTAAAAGTAAAAACAGATTTCACCTCAGAAGCCTACCTTTCCAGAAGCTAACACAGTCTATGGGAAATCGTTCTTAATTGTTTTACAGCACCTTTACACAGCAGCATGGACCAATATGACAAAAAAGGTATCTCTCCTTTTCCACTGGTCTCTCATGATACTCCAATACAGCCAAATACCAGTAGCAGAAACATAAAAAGGTCCCCAGCCAACAAAAAAATTATTGGATTAACAGATTTTTGTTGCAGAACCAGCAAACTATACAGAAACATATTCCTTTCATAGGGAGGAAAGCTACAAGGGAGAGAACAGAAAATAAAATAACTGTTCTGGCAGTCAATACTTCTCTTATCCTAGAAAAACATACCACATGTCATCCATCTTGAAAAATGTATTAATAAAGAAATTAAATTCTTGAATCCTGAGGCTGCCAAATTTGATTGCAGTGCAAGAAAGCCACACTTGGTTTTCTCTTCCTCCTACTCATGATCTTATCAAGTTCTTGCATTAGTCTTCCAATGACTCATATACAAGCAAACAAATTTTCATCTTTTAAATAGTTTTTAATGAAATTACTACTGATAAGATTTATAAGGAAGCAAACAAGAAGAAAAAGTGTTTTATCAAAATCAGATAGGGAAAATGCAAAAAAAACCACGCTAACCCGAAGGTTTCTGTGTGAATGCTTATCTGTGGGTGGACAGCAGTCCTGTTCTGAGCAATACTTAAGTATTAGGAGTAATAATTAAGATTAGGGATACACTAGATATGCGTCTTGGTCTACCAATTAAGGTATTGTTTGCTAAGACAACTCTGCTTTCAGATGATCGAAGAATAACCTGGCAAATCTGTCAGAATTCTATAATTTAATACATTAAAATATTACCCAGTAATATTTCCATCTTGAGAAGGTAACTGAAAAGGATTTTCAACTTCTATTTTTAAACCCTTGGAAGAACACATACTGTAGACATTACTCCAACTATCTAAAAGATAAAGTTAATAGAACATTACAGAACAGTCAAATACTCAGCAGCAGCTACAGCTATCTTTTCCATGCAGTTAACACATTCTGGCCCATTCACTTTCTCAGCCCTGCTTAAATCAAGGATTTAAGCTTTTCTTTATGAAATGTTTCCAACATCGAAGTCTCTACACACACACACTTTAGTATTATAGTCCGAGTTTTCCCTGATTCTTTTTTAAATGGAGAACAGCTATTCCTGACATAATTTGTTTGTAAGAGAATTTTAAGCCTTCAGAATGAAAGCACAACAGCCATTTGCCGCAACGTGATTCATAGCTTTCTTAAGCATTAACTGAAGAGAGCTGAATTAAATTGTTAGGCCAATCTGCCAGCACAAATGTAATTTGAAGTTTTCCTTTCAATTCAAAAGGCTGTGTTTTGGGCAGGATTCAGTTCAGTGCCTCCACAATGACCCACAGAAGAACTATACCCAGAGTTCATGGCTCACTGCTTGGCCATGAGCCATCCCCTGCACCACGCAGAAGTTGGCACCACCCGCCTGCTCAGAGCTGCCAGCTGAGCCCTGAGCTCTGCCAGGAAGCCATTATTCTGTGGATTCAGAAAAGTCTGGGGGAAAGAGCAACTGATAACGAATTATTCCTTAAAAACAACTTTAAAAGCAGCATGCGCACTAGACTACATCACTCTTCTCCAGACATATTTTCTACCATTAATTTACTGCCGTCACAAAGAGCATCAGGTTTTGCTTCACTGCTACACTTAGCAGGCTCAAATCAATTATGTGTAGTTTTGATGACACTTAATTGTTAAAAAACCAAAGTGCCTGGACATGCTTGCCCCACTTGTGCTTGGCTGTGCAACCAGTTCCCTTCCTGTGAGGCCATTCAAATTTGTGAGGCAAATACAACTGGAGCCTCATCTCTGATCAGCCCATAGCCACATCGGCAATAGATGATTTGCTAAAAAATACATCTCCTAACTGCAATAAATGTAACCAATAAATATGCCTGACCAGGCAAGCCTTCACTTCCCTGGTGATGGCCTAGACTGCATGGCCTGTAGAATGCCTCACCTTCTGGCACACAGGTGAGTATCTAACTAAATAGCATAAAAAGCAGAAGAGACTAACAGCCAGTTTTGCCATCCATCTCACACTGTACAGCATGGGTTCTTACCTCAAACAGTAAAGTGTCACAGTAAAAGAAGAAATAGTCAATTTTTCTTAATTTGCATGTCAAGAGTCTAAGGCATCTAAGGTCATAATTAGGCCCTATCTCCTTCAAATACTTAAATACAAAACTACCTTGTTAATCTCTTGGTTAGATTCATAGACAGCCTTATTTTCATTTCAAATGGAGAAACTATCCCAGAATGAGTGTGTGAAAACAAAGGCAAGCCCATTTGTCAAACATCAAAAATTATTATTTTGGAAACAAATAGACACGAGCAATTTAATTTTATTTCACTTAGCAAGTGCTAAAAGCCAAACAATGTGATACTAATTAGTTCATGCTGACAACAAAAGAATTTCCCAGTTACTCCAAGGATGGCTTTTTGGAAGCCAACCTTTACTTGACCAAAAGTTCACAGAATTAAGAATTAAATTTCTGCAAATGTAGAGAAAGGTACTGGAAAGATAAAATTTGCATTACAATAATTTATTTGCTACTTTAACAGCTGTACAGTACTTTTAGAAAACAAAAGTCACTGTTTCACATGATTATTAATTCTCTGCAATAACTAATTATTTAAGGATGTGGAAAGGATTAGCCTCATTTTTAGGTAACTTGATTCAAAGCCATAGCATTTCTTGTAAAGACAGTAATTTCAAGAAAAGAGAGAACTCAGATACAGTCAAGATAGCAGGCAGGTCCCCAGATAAGAGAAAGAAAACATTTAAAAGTCAGTTAAGAATCTCTTCAATATTACACAGCTGGAGACAAAAAAGTTAACCAGAAGTCAAATGAGACATTTCTGTCTCATCTTACAAAAGCAATCCTCCCCAAACCTCTACCTTCCTTCCTGCCCCCACCAACAGTTTATCTGTACAAAACTGAGTCTTAAACTTTTTTTGACTGAGATTCAGTGAGAAGTTTCAGCGAAGCCTGAAAAGATTAACTATCTGGCTTACTGCATCATAGAAAAAAAACCATGTTAAGTTAGAGGAATTTTATAAAAATGCCAAGTAATAAAGCTTTAGAAATGTCCTACAGCTGGGCTCTTGAGGAAGAGAAGTCGTTCAGGAAGGAGGCAGCCATAAAGGTAGAGCTATAACAATTCTTCCACTTTAAAACAATAAGCTGATACCAATAATTTGGAGAGGGGAAGGGAGGGGAAAAATGAAAGCAACTTTGGTTTATCATTACACAAACACACACAAAAAAAAAAAATCAGTGAATTTTCTTCATCAATACCAAAAAAGACACCTTGACAGTTAGAGCGAGGAAAAAAAAAAGAAAAATCTCTCAAGTACCCCATCTATTAGGCCTATTTGGTATAAGTTTTAAGACAAAACTTTTACATAAAGGCATTTCAAACCCTACTCTGCAAGCAGATTGGAAGTACTTTATCATGTAAAAGCAGATCTTTCACATAAAACTCACTTCAGAGATGCATGTAGTTAAAAGTCTGTCATCATTAATTGGTAAAGGGATTTTGAGCACTTAAGAGCCACCTAATTGATAAAGCAATATTGGAGATTAGTACCATGACATTTCTAATAACTTTCAGTTCTGCAGAAATGCTTTGAGGAAAATCTGATCTCTGTGGTGCCTTCAGAGTAATTCAAAATCATCATGACTATGAGGAACAGAAGGAAAAAAAAAAAAATCAGACAATATCATAGACTCTTGGAAGGCACAATCTCAGTAAAAATACTCACGGATATTTATAAGCATGCATATTGAAGTTAGACTCAGATCTCCAGCCCAGAAATGCCGAGCAGTTTCATACACTGTTTTAACTCCAGAAAGACATTTAAAGCATCCAGCACCTAAAAAGGTACAAAATACCTTAAATGTATCATTACCATGCTCCTACAAAGAAACTCTAGAGAGCCACTGGAATAGTGCAATCCTTGCCATAGGTTTCAGTACAGATCAAAAATAAGCTCGTGAAATATAGCTTCTTTTCTCTTACAGGCACAAGTGAAGAAAGTTGCAAGTGAAAGGCAATTTCCCTCTCTACATGCATTTCAAGAAGTATCTTTGCAAGAAGCTAACTAGAATTCCCAGAGAAACATTTTATACCAGCTAACCTCGGCCCCCTGAGTCTTCGAAAGCAACCATGCTCCTTTCCTGTTTAAACTAAGGAAGGAAGCCTTGTCTTAATTGATTGGTCATGCTCTGAACAAATGTTTTCATAACCACAAATCCAAACCACTGCAGACTTCACAGCTTCAGCAGATACAAACTTCAAAAGATATCCTACTACTAACAACTTGCAATAGAAGAACAACAAGAAATGAGATACAACGCTTTTTTCCAAATGCAATCTTGCTTGACTGAAAAATCTTAAAAGTCAACCCAAAAAAAAGGACTGGTTGCGAGAGTACTCTGTGCCCTCAAAGCTTTTCCTAAATTTTGTTTTTAAATGAGAGAACAAAGGATACAACACCAAATTCTTTTAGTCTCAGACTTATCAAAGGACATCAACTATTAATTGCCACACTTTAGTAGAAGGCATAGGTGAAGTAAAGAAAAAAAAAAAAAACTATTAAAAATAGTGCACCTTCACATTAAGGAACAGAAAACATTTTTCTTCACTCAGCTGTAAAGGAAGAAGTAATTTCTCCCCTCACTGAGCTGATAGCCTGTGTGCATCTTTTTCTCTGATAACCTGAACTGTCAAGCTCTGCGTTGAATATCCAGGGCCTGCTTAGCCTGGAACACTGCTTACACAGTAGGAATAAACTCATGTTTCTCACATATTTAATTTTTGAAAGGCTTTTTTTCCATCCAGATAATTTGATGTTCGTTAAAAGTCATATCTTCTATTATTCAGCTTATCCAAATTCCCTTTCAAAACCATAATTTTGCAGCTAGCAACCTTAAAAAAGCCTGTGACTTCCTTAGAGCGTCGTAGAACTGGCATCCGTGCTAGTTCAAAAACAAGTATGTTTACACCAAGCTGTGATCACACAGACCTGCATATAATTTGCGGGAAAACAAAGTATGAAAGGGTAACAGCATAGGGAACCAACACAAGGAAGACCAAGTATTATGAGAATTTGCATTTTGATATTTAATCTTTTTTGACAGGCATGTAATTTGTGTCAATTTTCAAGTACTCAGACAAGCTGAGGACAGACAAAAGATGACACAAAAACTGATTTTTAGCCAAAACAATGATCACATATAAAGAAAAAAAATTCAATTTCTGCTAATTTTTCATATTAATTTGCACTGTTGACCATTTTTCTCCCCCTATTATTATTATCAAAGAAATTCAGATGACTCTAGAAATTTATTTCCAACAGACCTTATTCTTCAAATAAATTTAGAAGGTACAGAACAAGCCTTCAGCAACATGCATTTAAAAAGGAAAGTATATCTCTATTTTAGAGTAATTTTCAGCTAGGGCAGCTGTCCAGATCAGATGGTATCTCCTCTAAAAGTCTTTCTAAAATAGCAGCAAACCACTGGTAACAGGAGTATCACATCAAATGAAGGCAGAGGCAAGATGCCTCTCAACTTCCTTCATGACTGTCAGACATTAATTACATTTATCCTCCCCTAAAGATAATTTTTCAGGAGTTAATAGAAAGCAAATTTACAGTGAAGCATCCCTGTTGCAGTCCCAATATTCTTGCTCAAAACTTTCCCAAACACTATAGAAATACGAACTTAATTATTTGAAGGATGCCATTATTACTATCTGCAAAACCACACAACCTGTGAAAATCTGGCAATAGAAACAAGTGACAGTTTTAGATTCATTACCTTTTTGCAGCACCCCTGAAAACATTTACTTCCCCTCTTCAGATGGAGTTGAAGCTTAGATGCATGCTATACCTGCTACCAGAGGCTAGGGAAACTGGAATGCCTGGGAAGCCTTTTGTAGCCCCAGCAGGCAGAAGGTATCAATAAAATCCATTTCTTCCCAGAACTACAGCCCAGGATCAGAACCACTAAACCTTTGTTTCATATTGTGATTACTAAGAGACTTTTCAAAAACTTTAAGAACTGTGAAAGACTCACTGGAGTTGGGAAGGCAGTGATCAGGAAACTGAACACAGATGCTTGCACACTCAGCGCGCTCTGCAACACCACCTACCAACCAAGGGAAGAGTGGTCTATATTTACCAGGCTTTTTCCCTACAGAAAAAGAACAGAGGTGAATGGATAAAGTGGCTAAGGAGATGAATTAAGACATGGAAGACAAGAAAACAGAATGGAAATGGTTGGAATAATAATGCAAAGAAATTGCAATACACTGCACCGACTGTAACCTTCCCGTTAAAAATCATCAAGTTCAGAGATCCCATCCAAAATACCTCAGCTGCATGTTCCACCCAGACTATCAGGCTCCAACTCTTGTTTTAATTGACAGTCAAGTTTCAAAACTCATCATTCAAGGGAGACTAGTGCAGAGGGAAAAACACATATTTGACTTCACTGACAAATCACATTTTAATCATCAGAACCATTTTCAGAAAGTGGCAGATCTGTACACGACTGGCTCTACTGATTGTTCGCTGAAGACAAAGAAATGCAGTTCTGAAACTGCAGAAACAAGATACAACCTCTCATGCAAAACCAATCTGCCTAATACATTAGACAGAAAAAAAAAATTGATATGATTTCAAAAGAAAGCCATTAAGGAACATTAGAAGTATTCATCCTTCCAGCAAGATGCTTTCCATATGTAACGGAGGGCCATTAAAAGTTGTGTTGAAAATGACCACTCACAAGGTGTGGGGGTGTGGGGGTTGTAGCAAAGCTTCAGAGGGCACACTGGCAGTGCCTGTTTCCTGGGCAGCACACACAGCAGTGCCAATAGCACAGTCAGGAGGCTGTTTATAATGAAACACTGAAAAAAACCCCACATTTAAAACAGGCCCACAGATTTTATATAGTCATCAACATAGGCATGCAGCAAGCTGCATCACTAAATCAATTTCAAGAACAATCAATACTCCTCTAACACACCAGGCAGGCTAGATAAGTAAAGTTTTATTTTCACAATTGCTTGTGAGTGTACTTTATAGCAAAACCAAAAAGCCAGAACCAAGGTCTGCTTCAGTACTAAGAATAATTTTTCTGTGGTCACTCTGCCATGAAATCATTATAATCTCTCTATTTTCTGAGTCAACTAAAGAAGTATTATCACAAGCAGTGCCAAGAATATTTTGCCTTATCTAAAATTATAACCCTATATATTCACAGTAAGTGAAGAAGTATTTTAAATCTGCAAGGCTATATGTGATACTTTTTAAAAAATTGTTACAGAAATGCTATGGGATATTGAGTTTATACTTCTTATAAAGAAGATTCTAGTATAGTAACTCACTGTACTGTGCATAAAATACTGATGATTGAATTTCTATAAAATCTTCTTGGAGTTTAAGGAGAACTAGAGGTGCATCTTTAGCAATTTATATCTTAATTCTTGAAAATCCATGCCAAGTTGACAAATAGAACATCACAGAAGTATATTGACAAGAGTGGTATCCATTTTTACCCTCTAGTCCTCTAGGGGTTCACTTCAGATATACAACCAGTTATGCCAGCTGGCACACCAAAAAGCAAGTCTTACACTCTAAAATGCTGAAGAGCATCACCAGAACTTCATCCTCTTCTAGATTTATGATTAGTGTTTCAGGACATCTTTCAGTTTCCCGCAATTTCCATACATAGTTGCTTTCTACAATAAAGTGCAAAGTAATTATCTTGCTAACTCACAACTGGAGATCTCATTTACAGATGTTCCACATTCGAGCTTTGTATGGTGTTTTGTGAAATGTAACTGAACTTTCTATTACTCGAATTCAGTTAGTAAGGACTCAGCAGAAAACACAACCCTTTGCTATCCTGGGCTCCAGCAAAAGAAGGGAAGAAGTGGCTGGCAGGTGTTAAGAACCACTGTACAGAAAGATGTGCCCAGTAAGTACCACCATTTCAAGTCAGTTAATTCTACAGCTCCTGAAGCTCAAGGAGGCCAATGACACTGTAATCCAGATTGCTTTCACTTTTGCTTAGACAGCCGCCAAGTTATATTTTTGTGTGTTAAAATATAGGCTGGAAGAAGACAACTATAACTAGGAACAGGAATTTGCACTTTCTAAAGCAGGTTTTTGTCAGCAAAAATCTAAAGCACTACAATTAGTCAACATTTAATTATCCCTGGCATGCAAGAAATGAAGATGTAATCAAGAATGATTAGAAAAATTGCAACTTCAACTTGTGCAGGCTAATACTGGCAGTACCTTATAGAAATCTCAGGGTTGTAATTTCATACAATTTAGCACTACAGTTTAGTGCTAGGACTTTCTCAAGACACAGACAAACATGAAATAAAATAGGCCATGCTTGTTTCTCCATGTAAATTTGTTGGGGTTATAACTCCTATATGCCCTGATGGCTGATGAAAAAACAGACAAATGCAGAAAAAAAACATCACAGCCAACACACAAGGGCTACATTCAGGGAATTTGTTAGTCATTGAGGTATTTTAAAGATAGGGGGTTGTAATGCTCAGGTCATGGTTTAGTGGCAGACTTGGCAGTGCTGTGTTAAGGGTTCAACTCAATGATCTTAAAGGTCTTTTCCAACCTAAATTCTGTGATTCTATGAAATCAAGCATTCAGTAAGCAGATTACAGCTCATTGAAAACATTAACAATGAAGTAACAGATGTGGCTCACAC
Source organism: Struthidea cinerea (assembly GCA_013397865.1). Classification (NCBI taxonomy): domain Eukaryota; kingdom Metazoa; phylum Chordata; class Aves; order Passeriformes; family Corcoracidae; genus Struthidea; species Struthidea cinerea. The sequence continues at coordinate 248,051 of VZTI01004732.1, forward strand.
CAGCTGCATTTACAATAGTCATTCAGCATGCCAAAGGGAACAAACATACCAGCAAATATTTTAGAAGTAAGCTGAGGTGAAGTTTTAGAAGTGAATTAACATTTAAGCTTATTTACATTTCCTAAAAAGTGATGATAAAGAACAGGTGTTTGGTCTACCCACTGTCACTTTAAAGGCACAAGATCAAAAATAACATGCTTAAATTCATTCTATGATCTACCCTCTTTGCTAAGACCCATCTGGTCCTACAGCTCTGCAGTGCCCACTCCCTGTGCTCTGCCAACTCTTTTCTCCTAGAGCAGAGCAACTATTCCTACTGTGCTGTGTTGATAGACTCTGGTACACATCCTTACGTATTTTCTTCTTCTGCCCTTCTTCAACCCTTACTGTTTTGTTTTGGGGTTTTTTTTAGTTTCTTTCCTGCTCCCTTTCTCAATTCTGCTTTCCTACCTCTTTGCTTTATGGGCTGTAGAACAGCTGAGTCTAGAGCAAACTCTCTAGCAAAGTACTCAGCAGTACTGCCCACTAAATTATCTGCTGCTAAGTATTAATACACAGTAATTGAGATCACCTAAACATATTAATGTTAATAAAACGCTTAAAAGAGGGCTCCTGCAAAAGCCCAGTCTCACACCTGAGCTAGACTGCCTTAAGTTAGACTGACATTCACAAGATAAACAGAAAATTGTTTCCTTATCACTACTGCTTTGCTTCCAAATGATGCACTGTCTTACCAGACCTTAAAGACCAAAATAAAAGGCACTGGCTCAAAACTCTTAGAAAACCACCTAAGGCCTAGTGACACATATTGAAAGGCAACCAAACTTTAACAGTGAGTCAGAGCAAACATGGCCACTTCTCTAGCATGTTGTCTAATAATCCAGTTAATACATGATAAGCCTCACACACATTTATTGGACCTCAACCAAGACTAGTAACTGTTTTATATCAATGGTGCTACACTGTGCACTTCTGTTTCCTCAAAATGTGAGGGTGAACACATCTGTTTAGATTTTACACATACACACTGCTCCAATTGCTGAATGAAACAGCAGTGATAACCTACAGGTCTTAACACATGGGCTTATACATTTTTACTGCAGATAGTATGAAGTTGTTAGAGGTACATGGTCATGCTGTTAATGATATAGAAGCCCCTTATTCCCAGACACAGTTCCCGTGTTTAAGACAACCTGGTGCATTTTGCTACAATGTAAATGCACGTATGAACTGTGCACTGGATTTGTTGACTATTCTCTTGCTTTACTATCTTTCCACAGTTTTAAACAATGTCATTAGTTTCTACTCAAAGAGTTGGACAAGCAGAAAATTAAAAAACAACTGAGTTTTACAGTACTGTTATATGACAAAAGGGAGAAGGTAGAAGAGTCAAGAGTAGAGCTGAGCCTGAAAAGAAGGGAGGGGTGGGGAAAGGTGGTTTTAGTTTTTGTTCTCAGTTCTCACTGTTCTAATCTGTTATCTGACAATAAATCAATTTCCCAAAGCTGAGTTTGTTTTGCCACTGATAGCAATTGTTCAGTGATCTTCCTGTCCTTATCTCAGAATGAAAAGTTTGTGGGTTGTTTTCTCACCATCCTGATGAAGATGGGGAGTGATAGAGCAGCTTGGTAGGCACCTTGTGGCCAGTTAACCCTCCACACTGAGCACAGCTGAATGAACTGCTATAATCATACGCTTGACTTGAAAATGAATAGCCATCAAACATTTTTGGTGCTTCCAGAATCTCCTTTCTAGCCTATGGTGTAAAGTATTTTTTCTACAATACTATCATACAAATGCACTTTTATCACAGCTAGACAGTCAAATATTCCTGACAGTGCAAGCCACATGCACAAAACCATATTGTAATTTACCCTAATGGGATGGAGAACAGCAAAGCATATTCTACTCACCTCAGAGAGCCAAGGCTGACAATACACAGTCATTCATAAGCAGGAAAAAGCAGGTCTAATCTCCATTGCAACACAGACACACTGCTGTGTTTCCAAAGTGCTAGGTATTTCTGCTGCAGCCATTCTATGGGCTTGCAGTCTACTGTAGTTGTGATCCACAGAGTCATAGAATCACCGGGTTGGAGGAGACCTTCAAGATCACCGAGTCCAACCCATGCCCTAACACCACCTCAACTAAACCATGGCACAGAATACCACATCCAATCTTTTTTAAAGACATCCGGAGACAGTTACTCCACCACCTCCCCAGGCAGATGATTCCAAAACTTTATCACTCTTCCAGTAAAAAACCTCTTCCTGACATCCAACCTAAATTCCCCTTGGCACAGCTTGAGACTGTGTCCTCTTGTTCTGTCAGTTGCTGCCTGGAAAAAGAGACCAAGCCCCACCTGACTACAACCACCTTTCAGGTAGTTGCAGAGAGTGATAAGGTCACCTCTGAGTCTTCTTTTCTCCAAGCTAAACAACCCCAGCTCCCTCAGTCATTCCTCATAGGGCTTGTGTTCCAAGCCCCTCATCAGTCTTGTTGCCCTCCTTTGGACACGCTCAAGCATCTCAACATCCTACCTGAACTAAGGGGCCCAGAACTGGACACAGTACTCAAGGTGCGGCCTCACCAGTGCCGAGCACAAGGGGGAGAATGACTTCCCTGGTCCTGCTGGCCACACTGTTCCTGATACAGGCCAGGATGCCGTTGGCCTTCTTTGCCACCAGGGCACATTGCTGGCTCATGTTCAGTTGGCTGTCGACCAGCACCCCCAGGTCCCTTTCTGCCTGGGCACTGTCCAGCCACACTGTCCCCAACCTATAGCATTGCAGGGAGTTATTGTGGCCAAAATGCAGGACTCGGCACTTGGACTTGTTAAACTTAATCTTATTGGACTCTGCCCATCTATCCAACCATTCCAGGTCTCTTTGCAGAGCCCTCCCACCTTCCAACAGATCGACACACACTCCCATGTTAGTGTCATCTGCAAATTTACTAATAGTAGACTCAATAACCTCATCCATCTCATCAATAAAAATATTAAACAAAGCTGGCCCCAGCACTGATCCGTGAGGGACACCGCTGGTGACTGGCCACAAACTGGATGCAGCACCATTCACCACCACTCTCTGGGCCTGGCCATCCAGCCAGTATGGCTGATGAATTCACCCCACAGTCCTTCAGGAAAAAAACAACAAAAAAACACAGACAGCACAGCCCAACTTGCAAACAGCAATTATTTTGACTTACTTCCATCTATAACAGCCTTTATCAATGGCACTCACTAGGACATTTGTAGCTATGAGTTGACAGCCTATCGATATTCCAGCATAGATATAAGAATCAAGAAGTGTCACATTACAAGAAAAAGTATCTTCACAAAGAGTAGGAGCTAAGAAAATAACTGAATGCTTTTTATAGGCTGTACTTATTAATGTAGAATACAGCAAAACCAAAGAAGAAAGGGTATTTGCATGCCTGGCTGTGAGGCTTTCTTCTTCACTACTTGCCTTTTAGACTCAAAGCAAACGAGCTTCTAATAAAATACAAAATCACAAAGTTTGTCAGGTCATCCATAGGCTTGTTCTTTGGAGTCTGACTAGACCGACTAAACCATGAGAAGCTACCTATCACACTGCCTGCCCCAAAAGAAGGGAGGACACAGAAGCAAAGCAGTCATTGTACTTTTAGAAGTACCACAATACCTTCACTATTAGTTGACAGATTCAGCCTTTGAATTTTAAAATTTACTACTTGGATTTTAAAAACACCCTTAATACTATTGTGCTAGTAAGGGTATATACAACTATGCAGCCTCTCTCACCCCTTAAAGAAGAGATCTTCATAGCTTCCTGTATAAACACTGTCGTGCACAGCTGTCTGAGCAAGACATACTGGGAAAATAAGTACCTAAGAGTCCAACACAAGACTTCCTTTTTAATTCAGTAAGAGCCCTCTACAGACTCTTCTCGTTATATTCTCCACATGAAAGGACACAAAGACTTATAGCTAAAAATCTGTTAAAAAGAAATCAACTCAATCAAATCAGCTCTTCTAAGCACATTCTTTAAAAAAACTAACAATAGTTAAAAATACCAAAACCATTCATTTATTAAACATAAGAGCACCAATACTGTATTCAACACAAGAATCCCATTCCCCTCAACAGGTTCTTCCTGAGAAATTAAATTCTGAAACAGGAAAAGGAAAACCTGCTTTCTCTCCTTTATAAACAACTTCCATGAAAGTTTGTGCAGAACCAGAAACCTTTGGATCTTGAAACAATTTCCAGAATGACTGCTTTTGGAGTTGGTGCCAGCTTGACAATTAAGTATCCCATTTCCCAAAACTTCAAGGCAAGTTGTTCAAGGCAAGATCATTCCACCAAAGGTCTGAAGCTACCAGATGCACAATCTACAGAAGTGGCCAATTACTGAACTAGTCAATTACAGTGAATTGGGCATATTTGAAATCTATCTCTTAACAAAATAATTATGTCAGTTTACTCGCTTTCTGCACAAATTGAGATAACTTATTCACCCATTTAGGAGATAAGTGCCCATGAAGTACCTCATAAGACTTGCTTTCTGATCAGAAAACAAGCTACACAAGAGTACGGCAACACTACTATTACGGCAACGGGAAAGAAAGACTGCTTGAAAAATTTAAGCTTTCCACTGGAAAACCACACTAAATTGATAAAAAAGCCCTTAAGAGTAATCACATGGTTAGAGTAACAAAAAACACTTAAGAGCAGTCACATGGTCAGAGGGAGCAATTGCAGGCAAGAATACCTGTGTGTTGCTGTTAAAAAACAAAAGCCACTGAATGGATTGCTTTTTTCTTATATCAGAAAAATACTTCCATTGGCTTCACCAAAATACAATAATGTATAGCTTACAATCAAAAATACTAAAATCAGATTTTAAATTCCAGAAAGCACTCTGAACTATTTATAACAACATTTCAACTTCTGAATCTAGCTGTTGAGATGCAGCTTCACAGGCTGAATTTGAACCGGTTCCTGTATCGTTATAATTTCTACCCATACATACGTGTTGATCACCTGCACCAATAAAGCATATTGCTCTGCAGCTCATATATTGTACTCTTGTCATCAATACCCATCAGTATGGGCAAATGTCAGATGTGAAAGTAGAAATTATAATTTTTATATCCCTCTCAGTAAATACAAACTCATGGGTTTGAAAGTCAGTCCCTCAAGCCAAGCAACTGACAGTACCACCAAGGCAAGAGAAGTTTCAAAGAAAAATACTGAGGGTTATATCTATTTCATGGAATGAATATATTAGAAATTGCAGAACAAAGATGGTTGATTTTGTATGCAACTAAAATAAAGAAATAGCTACATCACCATTCTTCAAAAACAAATCCCCCAGCCTTTGGAGATATGCCACACCACACAAACACACAGACTCTAAGACTGCTACTGCAGCAGATTTCTTTGGAAAAAGAAAACCCACAATGAAAACAGATCCAGATCTGGCAGAAACTGTTACTCAAAATGTCCTTGTGAAGCCATCTCTAAGTTAACCTTCATTCAAAATCTCTGATAAAAATTCATACCAAAGATCAGTTTGAAACATCAAATTGCCTGATGCAGCAAACTGAAGTGCTGCCATTCCCCCTTCTACCATCCAACACACACATTCTCACACAGAATAATCGGGGGTTTTTAAGACCATTATATTCCTTGGCTTCTGGTTACCGTCAGCATAGAATTTTATCACACTTTCCCACCAGCAGGAAAATAATCGCGTCACGTTCCTTTGTTTCCACACTTCCTCCTCTCATACTGATTTGAGGATTCACTTGAAAGAAGAGAGGGTAAAAATTATTCTTGTTTTATTACAAAGTTTTTATAATTCCTCCTCCGAGGGCGTTAGTCTGCACTAGGGGTAAAAAACATCAACAGGCAAGAAAGGGAACTACAACAGGAACTACACAGCTACTTAGTTGCACCAGTCTAATATCAGGTGGAAGGGTGAAAACAGAAGTCAAAGGGACGACACAGTTACCTGATACAAAGAAAGCCAATCAGCACAGGAGGAAAACCTACTCAGCAATCTTTATAAAGCTAATCAAAGCTCCCTTCCTGGAGCAGAGCCGATGATGAAGCTTGGTACAGGAACAAACTAATTACCTGAACACAGAACTGAATGTTTTTCAGTATCATGTTGAAAATACACATTAATTTTAACTTTTACGTTCGATAGTCTCTACAACTTCTGTATAATGATTCAAAGAAAGCCTACTAAAGCCTACTTGAATTTCAAGCATTTGGATACACACTGAGATTTGTTTATAATGACAACTGTATGTGGAAGATGCTGTTCAGGCTCTGCAGAAGAAAGACTTGGTTATACAGAACAACATGCTCCATCAAGAACTACCAGGAACTACTTGGTCTCCCAAAGGTTATCACTTTCTTTAAATGTCAGGGAAAATAACTGTGTATATTAAGATTTCATTCCTTTAGTTAACACTACACACTGAGGAGAGCAAAACGAGGAAAAAAAAGAAAGGAGTGTCATATTTTTAATTAAGTCCATTTATGCATTAATCATGACCATATGGTCATGGTATTATGCCATGAGATAGTTCAGTAATAGTGCATTTCCTCCAACAGACAAAAATAAAATTAAAAAGACCTGTACACATGGATTTTATTCTCCTTCCTCAGTCCTTTACAGAGGAAATTATTACAAAGTCCTTATCCCTGTGACATTTCAGGTCAACATTTCTCTGGTTTGAAACACATGTTCAACTACAACTGTCTAATAACCCAAGATGTAGAAAACAAGGTGTTGGTCTGCAGTCTTATGTAGAGAATTGAAGGCTCCAACAGCACTGTTGCTTCAAACTGCAGCCCAGAGTAAACAGTGATTTTAAAAATGCAATGAGATATTTTGCTCTTCACTAAAAGCAACAAGCTCCAGCACATCTAGGAAGTCTTAAATTGTAAACAGTGTAATGGCAAAAATATCACAAGCAGATTAAACTCGCCTTTATTTATAAGACATAATACTTTCCACTTTCACTCAAGCAGACAGTTTATAAAGTAAAATAGCGTGCTTACATCAAATGGTAAAAATATTTTGGAAAAACAGGGCCTGTTATTTCTTGTTGCAATAGTAGAAATCACCATTCCATTTTTTTTTACAGTAACATGACAAGACAGGGTTTTTTTAGGAAACAAAGGTGGACAGAGAGAGATGCTGAACATGCAACACATACAGAATTAGCGCATCTCTAAAAAGGCAGCTGCAAAATAGAGCCTTGACAGATGAACGCTGTTGTGAAATAAACAGCTTCTCTCAATGAACAGTCCAAGCATACCACTGAAGTAGAGTTTGAAAAACCACATTGCAAAAATAGCAAACAAGTTAAAATTTGTAGGTGCCCAAGCCCAGCAAAAAAACCTACACTGTCAATTTAATTTGCCTTTTGTAATTGCAGATCATCTCTCAAAACACCTTCTGATCTCTTTGGAAATAAGCTGAAGTGCAACATTACGATAGACATTGACACTCCTAGAGCCAGTGCCACTTACTAGCAGGAGTGATGGGCCAAGAAGAAAGAAAGACTGAAAAACAAGTTCAGTGCCATCTGTTTTGTACCACACAAAGACATTGGGGGCCACAGGCAATCCATGCTCCAGAATCTGATTCACTACCAGCCAAAAGTTAGTGTGAGTTCTCCAACAGCTATCAATGCAAAAAAAGGGACACGTACTTTAGCTTTAAAGATAACCTAAACCCAGTATTTCAATAGCTGGAGTCACAGTGATGGTTACAGAATAAATTGACCCTCCTCTTAAGAGATTTTCAATACCTTCGTTTTGCCGGTTTAAGCTGTAACTTCATTTGTGAGTTCTCCGACCCAGATGAGTATTTCCAACAGTTTCTGTAACATGATTTGTGGCTACACAAACCCAGATTTTTACATATTACTGTAACTTGAAAGTTTTTTGGAAATGTATCCATCAAAAGTGGGTACAATCAAAATCATCTGGTGTCCTAGGATCATACACCATGACTATTGTATCTTTGCTTAGATTTAAACACCCATATACCATATATTTCATTTCTCTCTATACATGCCATACTTCAGAGCTTACAAAAAAGACACCATACTACCATGACAGACGTGGTTTCCATTTCTAGAATCCTCCTTCTCTGCTAATGCAAATCTGAAGGCAGCTGACAGTCTGAGAAAACCCAATTGTCATCATTAAAATCCAAACGCGACTGAAAAAGAAATAAATCAGTCGCATTGTCAAGAAGTGACCGAATGGTCAAGCAGAGGGATAAAAGAGCCCAAACAACCAAACAAACATGAATGCAACAGCTTTCCACTCATGTTCGGTCTTAACAGAAAATAATTGCTTTTGTCTGCAAGCAAACTTGGTAAATAGGTATACTGAACAGCTCAGTCTGAAACTACTTTGCTATTCTTAGCACAGAGACTATTTATTGTTTTGTAAAACTCAAAGCTAAGAGGACTTAATAGAATAATTAAAATTATATATTGTTGCCATTAGTACAAATGAACATCAACCAAGGAAAAAAAAAAAAAACCTCTGCAGATGGTATTCTCCCCAGATTTTCTTCAGTTCAACTGGATCTGACTTTCATGCAGACAATACAGGCATGGTTTTATACTAACGGTAAGATTAGTGAAAACACATTTGTTGTCTTAGGGCTTGTGACGATTTTCTGAGATAGAGAAAAGGGAAGTAAAAGGCTACACTTCTTTAAAATACCTTTCTTTTTTTATGACCTGCAGCTTATCTTCAACCCATTTCTTCCTTCTCTTACACAGGACGCTTTGTTGGCAACTGATGAGAATTATGTACAACAGCTACTAAGCCTTTAAAACAAAGTAGCAGCCTGTATAATTATCTCTCCCTTTTCTGTTGCAGAACAGTAAAATGTCAGTGTGTGCCAGATACTATTAAAATTACTAGATTCCTGCAGCCCTTCTTCCTTCACAGAAACACTGGGTTTATGCATCAAAAATAGGAACAGCCAGTTCCTGCTTTAAGTTACTTACTGAAATATTGAGCTTTCTTTGCATATTCTACCAATACGCAATCATTTAATTCTTAAATCGAAGATCATAAGAGTTCTAGTTAGTGGAAAGTAATCAAGGGTCCATCTAACTTTGTCTTTTTAAGGTCTTGGTTAGACAGCAGATTTCCCAAGAATACTTCTTATACTATATTCTTTATTGCATGGCAGGAATACGTCATGTCACTATCAGTAGCTTTCCATTCTTGCATGGAAAAAGAACAAGCACTCTATTTACCAGTACCTAACTTTCAACTATGAGATACAGAGCAAAGCTGCTAGAGATTCAAATACAAACCCAGGAGCACAGCACAGAAACTGGACAAATAGAACTAATACAACTTCTGTTGTACACATTCAGTCCTCAAAGGTGTGGGGGATGGTGATGCCTTTGGTTAGGGGTGAACAGAAGCATCCCCTGGGATGCTTTGTTTCCTTGGTATGGTCTGTCCCGGTTTGAATCTCTCGGTTGGCTGTAAGCCTCGTCACTCCCCTGGCATTCTCCCATTGGTCCCCATTCCCAGATCCCACCTTTCCCCCTGGCCCCAGATAAAACGGGGACCCTCGGGATCAGGTTTCAGATTTGCTTTGGGAGTTCGGCTGTAAACATGGAATAAACCATCCAGCAGGATGATAAGCGAGTCTCCTTCCTGCCTCTTTGTCACCTGACTGTAATACCGAATATGCCCCAGGTTCTGTGGGCTTGCAGGAACCCACAGAGCCAGGCAAAAATTACGGTAATAAAAGGAGTAACAGGGCAGGGTATATTAAAGTCATCTCTATTATTTGAATGGGCATAAGAGCTAGAACTGCACTTCCAGAAAAACAGGCAGAATTAAGTTAAGTGCTGAAAAACTACACAGTGCTGCATGTGACATAGGCTATACTAGCCCCAAGTATTTAGGGGATTAATCTTCAGGTTAACATGGACAAATGAAGACCACACATTTATGCATGCTGGCACTCAAAGAAACAGGAGGAATGTAGCCCATACCATGCTATGCTTCTATTCAAAGAGTACAATTGGAATAATTCCCATCTCACCAGTAGTTCTATCCATTCTAATATCATTGCAGTAACTGGAAAGCACTGCTGTTCACTGGCAGACCTGGGAAAAGCTTTGTTTTCTCCCTTCCAACTCAGGATATTCTGTGATTCTGTGGAAGAAAAGAATTAAGTGCTTGATCATTGAACTGGGGCAAATAATAGCATTCAGGCATGCAGCAACAACTCTAACTTCCAAAACCAGAAGGGAAGCCAGTACTAGCACTTCCTGTGATTCCACTGCCATTTTCTTCACTATTTGTATAACGGCAAAAAGCCATTTAAGTACAGGGGGAAAAATTACTACACAATTATGGTTTTAAACTGATAAGCCTGAAAAAGAAGCCTAAACCATGTCACAAGAAAGCAAACATGCTGCCATCCCAGCTGCTACAGCCTACGGCCAGTAAGAGCATGAGAACAGTCTAAATGAAAACATCATGCAGTTGCCAGAACAGCAACTGACATACTTCCAAAAAAACTCTCCCATTGGAGACTCTTCTTCCTCCAGCTGACAGAAGAATTCAGTGCTAGAAAGCTGATATCCACAAGACCTAGATGATCACAAAAAGCTTTTTAATTATTCTGATAAGACGCTTATGTGAAATCAGGTTTTCCAGACTGATCATTTAATGCTCCCTCTCTATCACCTTCCTCCAAGATAGGGCGTGCATTACTTTAGCCTACAGAAGATAAATGCAGACCAATATCTTCAACTCACTTGAAACTGCAGATATCAAGCTGTGTTACTGCAAAGATCCAAGCAAGAGTACTGTATGAGAAATATGCTCAGTATTGTACGACAAACAGCAGCAAACAAATTATCAGTATCAACAGGAAGGCCACTGTCTTAGTTTTAAACAAAAAAAAAAACCACCACCAAGAACAGAAGTCACACATACATTTTGCCAAAATAAGTTCTACATCTATCTTCACTTGTATAATAAAACAGAATCTCTACCTAAAAACCTGTCTTATGTTAAAAAAAATACACCATGTGCCATGAGGTTCTGACAAAGCATCATGACACTACAAGAGGAAAGTGACACAGTCTGTAGCTAAGGGGATAAACTGTACAAATATATAGCTAGCTATAAACTCAAAATAAGATGGTGTGTAAGAGTCAAACAAAAAAAAGTATTAATAATCAAAGCCAACTACAGACATTTGTTTTGCATACATAAACAAGTGCTTAGAGTCTCAAACTCAGATAACGAGTGTTTCTATGGAGTATCTTATTAGAAATTGCCATCTTAAGTACAGTGGGGCTCTCCTTAAGCACTACCAGTCACATCTTTTTAAAAGACAATAATGGCTTAGAAAACTATCGAGTACCTACACCCACCAGCATCCAACACCTTGCTTATTCAACATTACAAACTGCCTTTCATCACAAACTGGATGTACTAAAACAAACACTTTTTAAGATAGTTTTTAAAGTTTCCAAAAGACTTCACCAAATCATTCAAGTATAAGTTCCCTTAAAAAAAAAATCTTCAAAGCAAAACTGAAAAAGCAATCAGTTCAGGCATCGCAAACTATTCAAAGGAATTGACATCCAAAGTACTCCTAAACCCCAAAATTCACTGAACAACTTCCCTAACATGCCTTTTTTTTTTTTTTTTAATACACCTTTAGGAACACCAAAGACATTTCCCTAAGTTTAGAAAAAAAAAAAAGTTATAACAGGAGACCCAATATTCATCAAGTAGAAGAAAGTTTTTACATCAATTTTCTTCCATACTTCTGCATTGGAAACTTAGCTCAGAAACTGGGATAACAACATCATGCGATGACAGCCACAATCACAATTAATCTGAACAAATACCATGACATTTCCAAACTGTTGCCTGCCTCTGAGCTGTAGCTGCTCTTGGAAATAAACATTAGAATATCACAATTCTAAACCAAACTGAACATATGTGAAGTGAGGGTTTCAGAAGTGGTCAACATCAACCACACTAAGATTAGACACTAGATGTGGTTCCCTGCATAGCCTGATGGTACCAGCTCCACATCCATACTCTAGCAAGCTTAGCAAGAAGCACCAGGTCCCATTGTACTTCAATGCTGAAGACTGAAAAGCTTGAGCTATCTTTTCCATATGATGTATAACCGGGGACATTACAATTTCTTGAAGTCCATTCCATTACTGAGACCATCCATAAAAGCCAATTATCTAATACAGTTTGCTGAGTACAAAAAAAGTTTGGTTTTGAGCAAAAGGCCACACCAAGAGATAACCACATGAGAATTTCTACCATATGACCACAGCTAACATTCACACTCAGGTATCTAAAGCCTAGTGGGAGTAAGCCCTTTTCTAAGTTCATGGTGTAGAAATAACTTGTTATGACGATTCAATCTTTGGCACAACATAACCAGGACTCTAAACAGTGCTATAAAGCAAACAACATTCAAAAGTGTCCTGAACAAGTGGTGGTGTCTTTTCACCAGAGTTTCCAATCTGGTTGAAAAATGTTAACAACATCCAAGTTTATCAAGAAAAGGATTATTTATACAGAGACAACCTAGCAAATGTACTCTGAAACTGTCAAAAATATTTTCTACATGCTTAACTAAAAAAAGAAAAAAACCATGACCAAACCTGAAACATTTGCAACCATCAGGGAATAATACGGAAAACAAAACAAAAAAAATTTGAAAAGTCACACACTAAGACAATCCATGTGTATAAAATCAGGTTTTGCCTAAGTTTCTGGCTCTTAGAATTGCAAGCACATGAGAGAGAACATTAAATGATTGCAGGCTGATCTTAACACCTTGATTTTCTTGCTATTGTTCCCAGGATGCAAGAAGCATTAGTTATCTCAGTAGGTAACTGAACTGGATTTTTAAGCAAATAGCTTTTGCTTTGTATAAAGACAGATATTTTAGGTCTAGGCTAACGTGAACATCAAAATCAATCTCTTGCTTAATTTTACTAGAGAATATTCAGAAAGTATTGGGAATAACTGAGAAATTGTACTTTAACAAGACATACTTTATTCTTACCAAGCCTTTCACAAACCTGATAGTCACTGCAGAGAAGTCCTTCAACACTTTTTTTTTTACTCTCTGATCAGTGTACATTTTGCCCTAACATATTTCTAAGTCTTGTGACAACTCAGGTGTGGTGTCAATCTGTCACTCAGTTCAATCTTTCCACTAAGAATCTACCAGGCTAAACAACACTTATGCACTTATGTCTCTATAGACAAAAAAAGTTCCCTCAAAACAAGTGCCTTCAGACACACTTTTTGCTGTACAAAGAAGTCAAGCCTTTCCATCTTTTGAACATTAAGTATGAAAATTAAGGATGCAAAGAAGTGTTGATGGTTGCTAGCCCACTGCTCACTACTTTACTTAAAATACTTCTTTCAGAGCCCAAATGCCTTTTAATTTAACTGTTAAGACCTGTAAATTCTTAAGATGTACTTATTAACGAAAGGCACACAGGTTAGCATATGGGGTGGGGACATTGTCTTTGATCGATATCTTTTAGTTTCAGAGGTTTTAAGAATGACTCTGCTCTTTCAGGAATGAAACTCCAATTTTCTCATCAGGTCCTTACAGCACTTGCTACATTACTGTTCACCCACAGCACTTTCAGAGTACACCAAAAGAAAGGCATATGCTGCATCAGTGGGACGAAAAAATAACATTTCCTTAATTAAAACTTTAAAAAGTACTCACTAACATAGCATATATGGGTTATAACTATTCCACATGGTGGAACAGTCAGATTGATGTTTGTTGAGGCTAAATGACATAGCGCATCTTCAATTCAGTGGGTGTTGGCAAAGCAACATGTGTTGTGAGAGCACAAGTCAGAGGACTGAAGAACAGCCCTATTTGCTCCACACAGATAATGCCAAGGCTGCAGTTGATGGATGGTCTGGCACGGTAACGGGAAGGACTTCGGCATTCCACTGCAGCAGGAGCCATGCCACCACCCATAACAAGAACTTATTACACTGTCTGGACAACGTATGCAGACCTAATTTTGTGACACACTTCAGCAGAGAGACACTGCAATTCCATTGCCCCCACACTCTTGGTCGGCACACCTACCACAGCAGCGGTTTTGCTGTAGGGATATTCCCAATATCCTGTAGAGATGTTTCCAATACATTGGAACAATGTAACCTCTAAGTATCCAGGCTCGTCCACCATTAGTCAGGAGCAGTTTGCTACCAAATGAAGTACTTTGTGAGGAGAAAACTTTCCATTTCCTTACCAAGGTCTCAAGAGAGTCAAAGTGTACATGAGTGAACAGACTTTTACATTTCACTTAAGAGAAGCAAGAAAAAGAAAAACCAAGCAACTTAAAAACCTTCATGTCGCTGAAGCATGTATCCATATATATACACACTCATGGATTTATTGACCATCTGTAAACCAACAGACCAGATAGAGAAAATTTATTTTAGTAACAAATTTCAGCTGCGCTCATATCTCCAGGGTGGCTAAACATTTGGAACTTAATACAAGGAGAAAACATTTCCTCCTCATCAAGTCATAGCTCTTTGAGAATTCATACACAATAGCATTAGCTGGGTTCCAATTCTTTGCACAGTCTTTCCTTGGCTAAAGTTCTTTTGTTCAAGCAGATCTGTTACTCAGTACAGGCAGTCTATTGCACTTTGACAATGCTTGAACTCAGCAGAAACTCTAGTTATTCTCTGCTTCCCTTAATAAAGCACCCAGGTTTTATGACAATTTTACAACTTCAGAAAAGTTATTAACAACTGAACTTGCAACCTTTTCAATAGGCTCTTTTTTTCCATAAGAGACCATAGTTATAAAGAAGAGAAATCCAAATTATTGCCTTTGATGTGCACTACATAGCAATTTCGGGGATATATGGAATGCTCTAAAATTCAAACTTGCTGTTCTTTTACTATCCTGTTCTTTTCCCATTTGAATTTCATAAGCAAAGCTCAAAACTAACATCTGTCTGCATAGTCCCTTTACACAAACGTGCTCCTGTCAGTTGATGGAGCTATTTGAACTAGCATATTTTAACTTGTTTAAATGACAATACAGGTACCCTGAGCAATTAACAAAACCAGTGTATAATAAAGGGATAGTGGGAAAAATAAAACAATTTAGACAGAGGAAAAGTCAACTAGGAAAAAAAAAGTCTTGATCAGAATTTGTAATTTGCACAGGCTACAGTGGAAGCCAGTCATATTAACAAGTTACCTTGTTTTTGCAGAAGAAAAACAGCTTTTAACATTCAAGGTGACAGCACCAAGAAAAACACACACAAAAGCAAACAATAAAAAAAAGCCTATCTTAAAGCCAAATATAAGTTTAAAATATGCCACATTCCAACAGGGGATTCAGTTTATAGAAAGAAAATAGATGCTGTTTTTTTTCACTTTCTTAATCATTATTGACGGTCATGTGACACAAATAGCGCAGGCCTGCTTAATTCATTGTAAGACCATATGGCAAATAACCACTTAAGAGAATGACATGTACTCTGGATATGTCAGTGAGATATAGGTTCCACAAAAAAAAATTCATTCTCCAAATAATGGAGGAAAAGGAAAAAACACCACACATTTAAATATCTTCACTTCCACTTATCAGGAAAGGTACACCGTAGGAAGATTTCTGTGAAAGAACTTTATGGACCTAGAGGGAATATGAAATGGTTCAATTCCAGTGTTAGCTAGATTCTCGTACGCCCTATCTTCAAAATCCCAAACACACAAATGGAACATTCTGATGTGGACACAATTTTTTTTTTCCCACCTTCCCTCCTCAATCCATCCCTTACTCCTTTGAAAGCTTAAATGAAAGGGAAAAGCAGAAGAGAAGAGGGCACCCTACTTATTTCAAAACAAACAGCATGAAAGACTGCACCCAGGTTTTAAAACTTCTATAGCTTAAGATACCACCACTTTGCATTACATGATGGCAACATGTAATTTTAACAACCTGCTTAGCGTTTCCTTCTGTAACACCCACACTGATTTTCCACTTCCACAATATCCTGATATATTCGGGCAATGACATTCAGCCCCACATTCCTGAAAAAATTGCAAATGCCTCACTGCTTCCTGCACATTCATTTTTAGAATTCAAATGATTTGCCAACACACGGCATTGCCAACATATTAGCAATACACATCTTCTCCTAAGTCCTAATAAAAATCCCATTTAGTAACGATTTTACTGTTGGGCAGGGAGTTAAAAAACTGTCTGTACACCACCTGGCTATATATTGCTTTGTATCACTATAGCTTCACTACTGTCAAGAGTAGGTTATTTAAGAAAAGTAAGTAGACCAAATCAACTTAAAACAAATCCTTTGCACTGACTTAATTTGAGCAGTTTACATTTATCACCTGAGCTTCACGGGACAAACTGTGTTCTAATGTTTTCTTTTCAAACAGATTTAACTCAACCAAAAGTACTGTATATTAAATTATTTATGAATTATATGTAAATACCAAAAGCCAAGCAAACACATTTTCTAGGCTGCCTGGTGGAATTGTTTTCAAACAGCTTCTAAGCATGCAACAAGGGTCACTCTGTTGGGACACCCATCTCTTCTATTCTGTAGTAGAGTAACATTGCAAGCAGCTTTCTAGTAGACAATACCACGTCTCTCATCTGACATATAATCCTTTTAAGCAAACAGTATCAATTATACACAAGCACTTAGACAACACATCACACTGAAAAACTGAAAAGGACAGGCAAGACAAAAGAGGGAAAAAAGAATAGGATTTCTAAGGGGAAAATGTGGAATGATCATATAATTTTGAAGACTAAGAATTAAGTTCTCTAAGATATCTTTAAATGGTTTATATTTTTGTTCTAGGTTGGTATAAAGAACAAGTGAGGTAGCACCATTGAGATGAATCTTGCAATATTTTTTTACTTCATATGAAGTCATATTGCGCCTTTTCTAAATTAGAAAAAAGTGCTAGTATATCACTTTTTATGTTCTATTGTTGGAAGTATCTAGAACACAGAAAAAATGACTGGCATTTATTTGCAATACACCTCAAATCACAAGACTGATGGGACAAAAACAAGTAAGGCACATGCACAATTAGTTAGTCGACTACCTTATTTTTCAACTGTATCTGTCAAAGGACATCACTACAATTTACAAACTTTGTACACAGAGATCCCAGAAAGCAGCAAACCACAGCAGCAATGGAATAACACAGAAGCACAGCACACTGCTACAATACCCACATCAAACAGAAAAATAAAGGGGAAAAGCGGGTAACTACCCCATTTTGTATTAAACTACCAAAGCAGTCACTTTTGTTTCTCCAACCCCTTCTACCTACGGCCCTGCTCTACTTCTGCATTTATGAAACAAACAGCTAACAGTAATCCAAGAACCACTGCACCTGCATCAGTCACCAGTTTCTAACCTAGCAGGTTGCAGGGGACAACACAAGTCTTCTAGCAAAGAACTAATTTCTCAATGTCCCTACATATCAACAAGCAAAAAAGCTCCCTCGCTGAAGCATTTAAAAAAGAAGGAGAGGAAAAGAGTATAGCCCAATATAGCCACAGACCTAAAGAGACTGCACAAAATTTGCAATAGACCACCTTTTCATCGCACCCAAAGTTAAATTTTATGAAGTAATCCATAAAAATAAGTGACTGAATTGCCAAGACTGTAATTCTGTCAATTGACATACGTTAGATTAAGAAAATACACACGTATGACACTTACATTCTAGTGAGAGGACAGATTTATTATTGAAGTACCTAGGCATTTAATTACTTTCCCATTTATTATAGAATCATATAAAAGAAAGATCTATTAGCAGAAACTGTTACCTGTTAGAGAGAGGAACATAACTTTCTATCTCCTTGCACCTTCCAGGAAGTGAATGATACAGAAAAGGACACATGACAATTTGACTTTTTTAACCTCTGGTATCTTCACTTGTCTCAAGGTCAAGGTATCAGAAATTACATTCAGTGTCACAACACATACTGGAATAAAGTTACATCAAAAATGATGCAGCAAAGTAAACAGTATTTAGAAATTAACGCAGGCAACGCCTTCCTGTGATGAAAGAAACCAACAGAGTTGGAGTGGTTACTTTTAATCCCGTTTCACATACCTCAAGAGAAACACTCAAGTTGCACATAAACAGATTAATAAACCTACAGTTAAGACACATTTCCTTTCCTCCTTACTGAAACCTAAAAAAAAAAAAAAAAAAAAACACTTAGGTACACTAAATCTGTGGTTTATGCAGAAAGAGAGCAAGAGTAGCAAGAGTGGTATGTGTGTCATTATGTATAATGTCAATAAATGCCTCCTTTAGCAGTAACTGGAATAGTAGAGCACTTCCAAAAAAAAAAGAAAAAAAAACTTTGTGTATGCTAAAAGAAGTTATTTTAAAGTTTTAGCCATACAGAACAAGAACTTAAAAGGCTTGCTTCTTTTTCCCCTGCTTTACCCAGTGACTGAGACATTTTTAATCAGTCACACACTCAAGATGAAGCATCACCTTTTACCTTCAGCTTTATTTCGTCTCAGCTAGCTCCAGTACAGTCACCTATCAAAAGTCTGCCCCAAAATAAAGGAAAAAAGCAAAACAAACAAAACCAGAATATTCAAGGGAAAACCAGCACTATGTACAGGATAACAACCAGTTCCACAGGAAAAGCCTGCCTCCTTGTGGCTCAACTAGCCATAAATTAGATTTCTCCAATTCATTCCATTACACCCAGTAAATGTGGTGCATCAAGAGAGTAATAGCCTTCCAGTTCAAGGAGGTTTGGGGTTTCAGTTTTTAGGGGGGGTGGAGTTGATGAAAAAGAAAAATGTTTCTAATTTTAGGAAGTACTTGTGAAGGTGATCCATCACTTATTACCGAAATACTGCTTTTAGCCTTCTCCTCTAGATATGGTGGAAGATGACAGAGGTTCCACTTAAAAGCAATGGAGATTCTTTACATGGCAACAAATGCAAAAGCTTGTCAGCACTCTGGCACCTAAATCCAGAAGGCTACAAACCTTGTTTCAGCTGTGGCTTAATCTCGCAGGCCTCTCTGGATGCCTTAGCTTTCAACAGCAAATCCTCATTCTGCCTGCAGGTCTCATTTTGGGGATGCCTCTGAGGATTTCATTCTTGGCAGCAGCAAAGCTTTTGGCACTTTCAATAAGATGCAGACCTTCCTCTGTCCAGCCTGAAGGGCTCAGTTACATGGGGCTACTTTCTTAACGCCTAGAAGAGCAAGTTCTTTAGAAATCAGCTGGAGTTTTTGGCTGGTTTTGGTGTGTCGTTTAGTTTTGTTGGGTTTTTGAAATTTCTTTTTTATTTCAATCCAGTCACTCTGTTGTGCAAGAGCTTAGTGGTTCAAGAACTTAAAACCTATATGACAAATATACAAATTCACATCAGTGTTAGGAGGGGATCACATCAGGATGACTTTGGCTTTCTAACCATCTTGCAGAAGCTGCTCCATTTTTATGCAAGTCTGAGACAGAGAGCATGAACTGCTTTTGCTCTGGGTTAGGAAATTTATCCATGAAAAGAAGGGAACTTCCAGTCTCTACTCCAAAGGCTTTTTAATATAAAACACATTTACTGAACACAAAAGTAGACCACATTTTTTTTCAGTCTCACAACTGTTGGGCTTGCAACTTGCTCTCTTCTCTGTCACAGCCTCTGTATGGGAACCATTTCTCTAACCTTTAGACATGTGAATCAGATTCACTCCTTCCAACCTACAACCCAGTGACCCAGTTGGAAAAGGAGTCAACTGAACATGGCTCTCTCATGTTTACAATAATTTTGATTGGAGATTCACTGGTGGGGAGAAGGGAAAAGAAAACCCTAAAACATTTCTGTCCCCTTCAAGCACATCTTGAATTAAAGGTTTTGATTCTAACCTTTTCTTCTTTTCAAGAAGAAGAAGAAAAAAAAAGTATTCATATACTAAATTCCAAATGTGGAATACATCATTTCTTTCTACTACAGTATTTATGCCTAGGTCCAGAACGAGAAGCATTGCACCTTTCTATTTTTTTTTGTTTGCTTGTTGTTGTTGTTATTTACACATTTACCACTAAGACATCTTGTGCTTTGTGTGCTTTACACTCTTTCATGCCTGCTCGGACCCTACCAGGCCAATATACTGCACACAGAGCTGTGGACTGCACCACTGTTGGGAGGAGCCAAAAACTTTATCAAGGCCATACCACACACTGCAACATCCAAACAGCTTCACAGGTCTTATTAGAAAGGCTGTAAATGAAGAACCAAAAAAAGCAGGAGCTTAGATTAACTCTGACACTACTCTAATAAGAAAAGGAAATAAATAAAAAAAACCAAACATTCTTTTCTCTTACTCAGGTGCAATCCTGGCAAAGGGCAAACACCTTCAACTCTACTGAAGAGAAAGGGAATTGGTGCTGTTCAACACATCACAGGACTGGGTGTCATATCAAACAAGTCCAGTATGTCTGAGTAACACATTAGGTCTGTGTATGGGGGAAAAAAAAAAAGAAAAAGATAATCCTTAGGGAAAAACACATTCTGTTTGTACAACCAGATCTGTAATTAACATGCAAATTACTTACACAAATAAAGAACTATCCCCTTCTAGCTTTTGTAATTTTATAGACTGAACATGGCAGAGACTGCAATTTATTAAAAGTTATACTCTTCTATAAGCAACTTTGTTTCCATTATATTGAAATAGTGGGCATACACATCAAGAAATTTACTACAGCAGGGTCTCTGTTCATAAGTTTAAGATAATTTGTGTTTTTTTGCTTTACACCGGTGTCTGACACTAAGTTAATAAGCCTTTTATTCAGATTCAAAAGCTATTACATTACACACATCTTCCTCTACCTACATTTGCTAACCTATGCTGAAGCCTGGGATTAAATTTTACGCTTCACTGACAGAAAATAGAATCCTAAATCACCAATCCACATATAATAGTTAATTTCCCCACTTGTTTCTTGTGGCCACAGTACCTACTTTCTTCCTTACCACAGCTTTACTTTAAACTTTCTTATTTTTAAACACAGCACTAAGCTTCAGCTCAGGCCTATGAAATGTCTCATTTTCTTTAAATTATCTTTACTAAACTTTCCCAATTATCCAGACAAGTAAGGCTTACTAAATTTTGTGCAGAATGGTACCAAATTATGCTACCAAAGCAAGTAACAGGATCATTGATTTCTTAAAACCATAATAAAAACTGCTACTAATATCAATAATAAACAGCAACAGGTTCTAGCAGAATAAATACCAGGTACTTACTCAGAAATGCTGGTTTCTTTCCTGTTTTATTCTCACCAAGTCTTCTAGGTGACCTTGGGCAAATCACTACCCCCACACTGCAGTTTCCCCAGCAGTAAAAATTAATTGAACAGAATTGCAAACTCCAAGTGTAACACACCATAAGAGTTAAAAATATATTTCCCTATCTGCAGATACATTTGCCTTGACAGCTTTTCTTTATCCCATTATACAGCAGCAGTGTACGATTGCTTTTACTTTCTAAATACACTCTGGTGGTTCTTCAAGAAAGGCTTTAGGCTACTGCCTTACTTTTTATCACATGCTTGATCTATTTCTGCTACTGTATCTACTTTGAAGGACTAAGAGCTGGTATTTGGCAATATGTACTTACACTTACTTTAATATATTACGTCAAAAGTTGCTGTTGAACTCATTCCTAAGCTACAGAGAGAATAAAAAACAGGACAGAGAGCCAATTATCAGCAAGCAGTGACTCATTCTCTAGACCCTTGCTCATGTAAGTAGCCATCCAAGTATTTGCTTCCCCGAGCGACACAGGAACTAGTCATCAGCACTTATTTTACAGAGAATACATACATTGATGAACCAAACTGCATCACAAACACAAAAATATTCCTCTTTTTATATATCAGCTAGACCCACAAAACACTACTTTTCATTTAACAGGAGGCAGCAATTAACAGCAAACAACACCGTTCAACTGTAGAGCACTTCATTCAATTGCCCTCTTGCCATTTCTGGGGTTTTTTTGTAAAAAATTATGTAATTATGAGATGCTTTACACCTTTCCTATTTCAAAATAGAAAGCTTAAACAACAGTTTCTAAAAGCTCTTGATTTTGCTAATCTTTGGGGGGGGGGGAGGGGGGGGAAGCGGGGACGACCACCAAAGAAAAAAACACTTAATTTTTCTAAGCAGAGATAGTGGATAAAGTTGCCACTTCCCACATCACGCCACAAAAACCTGTTCTGATTGACACAAACGGGAACTGTGATGTGCTTAACTTCCAGCTGTGTTCCTGATCGATTAATTACTACAGCACCTTGAAAAATCTACTTAATAACGCGATGGCCAGAATAATGAAAAATTACCCCTATATTGCCCACAGGGAACTCCTTAAACATTAGTAACACTTGTAACATGAGCTGTTATAGGAAGGAAGAGACAGACCTTCCACGCGACAGACACAAAACATGACAAATCTGGCTGTTTCCTGGAATATTGCAAAACCGGTCGGAAAACGGTATCCTTCAGGCACAGCGCTAAGGAGAAAGGAAAGTGCTGCGCATCCAAAGAGAAAATGCATTAGCAGCTCGGATCCTCGCGCGTTCTCTAGGTGGGAACACGAGCCCGAAGGACTCCGGTGCCGGCGGGGAAGGCAGGAAGGGGCAGACGCTCTGTGCCGGCAGCGGAGCGGAGCCAGGCGGGCCCCCCCCGCCCCGGAGCGCAGCCCCGGCCCTCCCCAACCTCCCTTCCCACAGCAACTTCCCCCGGCCCGGGACGTGGCCGGCCGCAGTTGGATAAGCGGTGACGCGACGGGGCTGAAATCGGTCTGAAGTCCACAAAGAAGCCATCTGCCTCCGGGAAGCGGGCTGGACAAGGGCGGGCGGGAAGGGGGAAGGAGCAGCCCGGGGCAGTTTCACGCCGCCCGAAAGCGAGCAGTGGTGAAGAGACCCGCCCCCCCGGCCGCCGTCCCT
>VZTI01004732.1:271720-381826 GCA_013397865.1 Struthidea cinerea
GCAGCGGGCAGGCGGCAGGGGGGTGGCCGCTCTCCGCCCTGAGACGGCGGGGCACCGCGGGACTGCGCGGCTGTGCGAGTCTCTCCTCCTCGGAGTTGTCCCGCTCCCTCCCCGCTCATATTGGCCGATTACATAGAGACTCCCGGTACCACAAAAACTCCGGGCTGGCCCCGGTCCGCACCTCGCACCTCCCGCCTGCCTCAGCCCGAAGTGTCCGTGCCCGCGCTCCTGCCGCGGTGCGCGGGCTCCCTGCGCAGCTGGGCCATGGGCAGTGCCGCAGCGGGACCTCGGACATAAGGGGTACTCCGGGCTCGCAGCGTTTGGTAGTGGCTGCGGCCTCGTTCAGTGCAACCTCCAAGCACCGTAGTACAGCACTGGTGTGTGGGTCTCACCTCTTTGGAGTTGTCTCGCTCCACCACCCATACTGGATGATTACATAGAGGCTCCCAGGCCCCAGAAACTCCAGACTGGCCACAACACAAGTCGTGTCTCTGTCTTTTTCCAAAACGGAAAATGTGCTTTATGAAGGTGTTGTCCCTGAAGTCACACGAGGCAGGTAGTGAGTCAGGTCTTCGTTATACCTCGAAGGTCAGAAAGCAAAGTCATGTCAGGGCACGTCCACTGCCTTCTGGATGACATTATTTAAGAGATTTTTCCATGGCCGTATGGGATGCATCGAAGACCTAACACCCCACCATCCCACTGGGGTCACACACCTGCTCCGCTTGCACTTCTGAAGTCACCACTCCAGCAGTGCCCGGTCTGGAAGCATGGGCACCACTAATGCAGGCCTAAAGGGATCTCTGTAGGATTCTGCCTGCATCTTCCCAGAAGGTTGGCCCACATAAGGCTCTGATCTTAGAGGCTGGTCTGCTGATAGGGGGTCATTGCCTGGTAAAATTATCTTTCTTTCTACTTACCCAGTTCCACCCTTGAACACCCCAGGACAGACACTACAGTGCTGCTAGTTCACTGACTCACATGTGCATAGCTCATGCTGCTGTTTTTCCACGCCAATGAGTTTCCTGTTGTTCAGCATTTGCTGCTATCTCATCCCACTGTGAGACATCAAGAAATGAGAACACAAAACTAACAAGAGACACATTCTCTAACAATTAAAAAGCACCTCTATTTCAGAGGCATAATATCCACTCAAAGGAGAACATTCCTGGTTTTGAAATGTATTTTTTTCTGTCATCTCACTGTGTTTTATCAATAGACTGTTTTACTCGCACGTGTTCTGACTGTACCCCACATCTCTCCTTGTCTCCATACCAATGTCAGGCCTCTGCCAGTCCAGCCATACCAGTGGCTACAGAGCCTCTGTAGCAGACTGCTCACCAAGCTGGGCCGGGATGTGGCCAGGGGGTCTGGCATAAATTCTGTTGCAGAAGCAGGAAAAGATCCAGCAGCGAAAAGAAATGGCATCAAAAACTCACCTGCTCATCAGCACTGTCATTCCACTGACAGTCTTGTCAAGAAGGTGAATTGTGTCAGTGTTGGCACTGCCTGGGCAGAAGTTGTCTGGCATGCAAAGATTTCAGGGAAGAACTGCATACCTTCCCACCTGCCAGAGCACTGGTGGAGAGATAGCATGGGTAAAAAGACAAAAGAAGGAATCCCAAATAAATATCCATTCAGGGAGTGTAAAACAAAGAGATCTATTTCTTCAGAGCAAATGTATCTTTCAATAAACTGAGCATTATGAGTTTGGTTTTGGAGGGAGTTGGAGACAGACACTCAGTTTGGGCAAAATACAAGTTTTGGAATCAAATAGCTAGCATCTATTTGAAGTGATGTACACTGGAGAGTATGGGCTGCCAGGAGACACACAGATGTTCTAGATGAGGGTTTTTGATTTATCCAGGGTGTGTTTGATGCAAGTGAGAGCAGTTCCTGCAAAATCACTGACTGTACTTGCATCTAAAAAGACGCATGCACACACATACACATGTACACACACCTCACTCCAAAGCTAAATTTCCATTAGCAAGGTTTTCTATATAAATCAGAGCACTCAGCTGCCCTAGCTTGTGAACATCCTGACAAAGTCCCTCCTCTTGAGCTCTACAATGAGATGGAGAAGCAGCTTCCCTGCTTCTAGGATTCTAGGAGGATTTCTTCACTGGGCAGATCTGCTGAGGAAAAGGGTGCTTTGCATGGCATATGTCCCTACAGAAAACATCATACACTTTCATGTGCTAAGTGAAGCCATAATCCCATTTAACTTTACAAAATCTGCAGACCATTTAGTCTTTAAACACCCTGCAAAGCCTACAGGAACTTTTCTTGCCCTTTTCATAGTCTTAGAGATCTTGGGATGGTCTTCAAAGGTCTCCCTGCAGCCCCAGGTATTTTCACTGATTTTAGCAATGTGCTTAGATAGATTTTTCCCTTTCCAGCAAAATTAGCCAGCCATGCATGTACAGAAAATTCTTTTGTAGCTGCACACTTCACAAGCTTATCGAAATAATCCACTGCACATGCTCAACCACAGTTCTCAAAGGTTTATAACTCAGTCAAATCAAAACTAATTTCTTCTCAAACAAGCAAATACATGCCTACTTCAAGGAAGGCTATTTCCGTGTCAGAGTTCATTTTTCAGCCTTCTGTTGATAAAGTTACAGAAATGCTCAAAAAATGTTGTAAGAGTCTATTTAGATCAAGAAATGGTTTTTTCCCCCGCTCTCCTGATATTCTGAACTGGCTGAACCAGTTTTGTTCAAGTCTTTCCAAAATATTCACATTTGGACAAAGTCCCAATCCGGCAGATTTCATCCTGAATCATTTATATTTCAGAGACCACAGAAAACACAGAGGTTTAGAATGGAAAATGTTACGTTGATTTAACTCTAGGAAAAGCTACCTGTTCTATTGCAACGCATTTACATACAAATATCTCTTTACCTCAAAAGTCCTAACATGTTTAGTCAGCACAGAAAAACTGAAAAAAAATGCACTTCAATTAAAGGAAGGAATTCAAGAAAATGTAAGATATTTTAAAATTATTTTTCCAGTGCATTTCAAAAGAAAATATTACCATATTTTAAAAGCAGCATTGCTAGAATAATTCACGGAATAAAAATGCTTCTGTATCAAGCACAGCCCTTTAAACAAAAGAGAGATCAAGCATGTGAGAGTACAAATAGGAGTGAAATTTGCAGAAGGAACATCAACACTTTGCCTTTGATCTGCAATGCAGACACCTAGATTTGAGGGACAAAATTCTGATCTAGTTAGCTAGGGTGTAAACCAGAGGGAACTTCACTGAACTCATATGAGAGAGGGTACAAAACCAGCCACAACCATGACCAGAGTAATTTAGACAACGCAAAAGTTGCTCATCCTTTTCTGGAGTTACATGAACTAGTCAAAGCTGAACAAATCCTTCGGCAGTGTGAATGGAAAGCAGTCCTCACATTCAGGAATAAATGAGTCAATCTCTTACTCATGCAACCAATCTCGTCCTTGTAAAGACAGAAAGAGGGATTTTCAGACCAGGTCTAAAACACAGAAAATAGGTCTTTGAAACTTTAAAAGGCAGAAATATAACTGATCAAGATGTCTCAACCTCTTTGATATGTGGAAACTAAAACGTAGCTGATCCAGTTCATATTACATTCTTTCAAACGTATGCAGTTAAGTCACAAAGTAAATATTTCTCCTCTCTCATGAGGAAGGTTACTTATTAGCCAAATGTAGGGTGTTTTATAACACAGAAATCACACATTAACATGAAATATAAAATACATCTGTAGAGGATATAGGTCTACTAATGTCTTGAAAACTTGACTCAGCCCAAGCCCAGTTTGTGTTTGTAGTGCTAGAATTGTGTTTGTAGTGAAAGATCCTGATCCTGAAAACATTTATGCAAATGTTTAACTTCATTCAGCATGTATTCCCAGTGGACTCAGTTGGACTACTCAGACGTTTAAAATTATATGCTTATGGCTGAGTACTTGCAGGATTAAAGGTTAAGTGCAGCTAGCAGGTCTGAAAATCTATGTGGGTGTTTTGCAATTCCTCACTGCACAGTGGTAACAATGAGAAACAGACTACCTCCTCAGCTAAAGACTTGGGAGTCAACATGTCCTTTCCCATCTGTTTAGATGCCAAGAACTATGTTTGTTTAATTTTTCAGCAGAGTTTCTGATGCTACCCAGAGTAGGCAGACGTGCTGGCAATAGCATTCAAAAGTGGCTCACTTCCAGAAAATCCTGTTGCCCTCCAAGAACGTTTTTTGAACTGTTAAAACCCCAAGCAGCAAATATTGTACATGCACATTTTACCTTGAAAACAGTGTGTCACCGTGCCTGACCACAGGGTTTGTCATACAAGGTCCAAATATGTTCAGGCATTGCAGAGCTAAAGCTCTCTCATCCTAGACCTTGAATTTGAGAAGATAGTATCTTCTCTTTTAAAGCATAAAGTAATGACTCTGATAGCAGTGCTCTTATGCTGTTTCCACATTAGAGATTGATCAACACATTACATCATGTGATACAGATATTGTAAACACTGCACTTTCTCACACGAGTTTGAAGTATCAGCTTAAACCCTTATGCTTCCAAGGCAAATTATCCAAATCTGGAAGCCTTTCCCCTCTATTAAAGAAAGTTTAAGGTTCAACATTCCTTGGAGTCTTTCAGTTCTATAAAGAGAGGAAACAGATTCTTTTCCTATGGGTGGTGAAGACAAAGAAAGAACAACTCAGCCTTTGCTAAGCCTCCTGCTAAAGATGGCAGAAGCCAGTACAAACTACAGTCCCACTGCCAGCTATTCTTCCTGAGTCATTTTGCATGTTGGACTGAACTTCAGAAGCACAAAACAAACCTCTTGCAGCATTCTGTAGGCTGCTGATCGGATATCAAAATGTGATATGGCTCAGAAGTCTCTCTCATAGGAAAGTGATGATAGATGAAAGAGAGAATCAGCTGTGGAGAGAGACTTGCTGAAACAACAACCTCACCTTTGATTGAAGTAATTTGACACCCCTTCATTGCAATTATCTGAATTCCGAAGGTCATGGCTGCCAGAAGTGGTAAAGACTGATGATCTATGCTCTGAGACAAGGCAGGAAATTCCATTCTTTCCTCTCGAGCAACACTACGTAGCAGTGGTGTGCAGCTGTAGTGCTGTAAGTCATTTGAGGCTAGGGGTAAATACTGTGTGCTAATGCATAATACAAAAGTCTATTTTTGAGCAACAAAGGCGAATGTGAACCTGTCAGACAATGGTGCTGTAATCTCAACTGGTACTTTGTCCATTCAAATTTATAATCCAGAGCAGTAAGGCTACAGCCTAGAAATTTGAGACTATCTATCTATGATACAAGTTTGCTACAGCAAAGCATAGGAAATGCAGCTAAATTACCCTACAATCAGGTTTGTGGAGATCAAGAAAAAGGTTTTCCTGAGTCAAAATGTTCTACCAGAAGCAGGTTTTTCTTACGTCTTTACATAAAGTTTTCTTAGCTAGTTGCACCATCATCAGCTCACCACGGGGAATGTCACAGAAAAAGGGAGAAAGAAAGAAAAAAACATAAAGAAGACTGAAGGAGGCATGGTAAGAGGGGAGATGAGAGTACAAGGAAGGAACATAGGCTTTTGTCTTCCAAAGTTGCTGCACCATCTGCAGTGTCTGAATTGAAAAGATTGATAAGTGGTACAGATCTCCAGTTACCCAGGATGTCAGACCCAGATGGCAGGGAGAACCTGATGCTTAGTGAGTGCTCAGTCTAGGTATTATAAATGTTTCTCTTCAGTAATTGTGTATTATTCAGAAGGGCAGAGGAGAAAACCTTTCCTTGCTATACAATACTTTAGTTTTAGCTGGATAGTGGAAAGCATCTCCTTACTTCTTCTCCACTTCCCTTATAGCAGGAGTTAAAGAATGTGCTTTCAGTCTGAGATACGGCAAGCAGGTCTCCAGCTCTCTGGAGAAACATTCTAATCACTGACAATGGCAAGTCACATCAGAAATGCCATTGTGAACAGGCTGAATACAGCTCACATGTCTTTGATTAATTTTTTTAAATATAATTTTCCATCTTCATGCTATTGACCCCACTCAGGTGCGTGTAGTGGAGCTCATGCCTCGAATGTGGTGTGCTGCCCATAGCAACCTATTCCCACTGGACACAGCGCAATCTGACAGTCAGCAGTGCTGCACAACCCCAAAGACTCCTCTACACCAGGTGAAGGACACCACTCCCCCCACACCTACCTTAGCACCACGTCTGCTTTTTTCATTACAACAGTGGCTAAACAAATAAACTCCAGTGATGTATTTTTACCAACGCTATATATTGTACTCCTGGATATTGCTCAAGAATATTTTGCACTGTGCAATTGAAAGTAGTATTTTCACACAGCACATATCATCAATAAATACATTAGTCTGTCCTGTTCCTTTTGTGTATTTGCCAATTCGCAAAATTTTGTGTTTTGGATCCCACAATCATAACAAATTACACAGGTCATCTCTGTCACACTCAAGAGCAAATTTCATATAACAGGGAAAAGAGATGTTTCTTTCAGTTCACATACTCTCTAGAAGTCATGTATTGATTTCTCCCAAGTTTAATCTTTCAGTACTTTGGAACAGACAATAAATAGGCTCACTTACCACAAGAGATGGAAATTGACCCCATTTGTAACCTTCACGATCAGTTTGGCTTCAAACCTTTATCATCATCTGTTAAAATCATGAAAGACACTGTTTCTGAAAACAGGACCAAAACCAACAAACCTGGACAAATTGATTTTACACTCTTCTTCTTCCAACAGAAGTAGCCAGATCCACCCCCTACATAATACAACTGAACCGCAATGAACTTGGCCTATCACACAAAATAATTTGAAAGAGAAACTGGGATTTCCCTGCAGAGACCATGTTTTTTCCATCCCCTTTGTTCTTGCAAGAGTTTCAAGTAGAGGAGAAACTGTTTTCTTCCAAGGAGTCAAACATCAAATAAAAGAACTTTCTGTCCTTGTCCTGTAAGCTGAAGGTCTGTGACTTTGTGAACTGAGGTTAATATCCCTTTCCTTTTCACATTCTACCAGGATATTGCTCACTGTTTTCTCTAGCTTTCAAAACTGTATCTGAACTAAGAGACATGCACCTTGGGGAGAGGTGGTCAAATAATGGTTTTAGTTTTACTTGTAAATTAGATTTTTCCAGCACATAGGGGTGTAAATGAGGCTTTCCCTATGGAAATAACATTTTTTGCCTCAGGAATTCACTGTAAGTTCAAGAGAGCAATACTTTGTTCGGTTGTAATCTCACACTCACTGGTGTAAATTGGGAGTGACTCCGTAGAAGTCACTACAGAGTCATTACAGCAGGTTAAACTGATGTAAATTGAGAGAAAGAATCAGGTTTCCCATAGAGCTCCTTCTCTTACGGAGAAGGGGTAATATACAGTGGAGAAAAGAAAAGCACTTCCAGAGTACTGCACTTCAGCATATATGTCTCGCCAAACACTCCTAAAATGTATGACCACTGAAGACAGAGTGCATGAAAATGCTCATGGGGCCACTGTCCCAAAGGCTTGTTCGCAGGGGTGGAGGGATGGCGGGGCAGACAAGGGTAAAGAAGGCATAGAAAGAGGGAGAGGGAAAGAGAGAGAGAGGGAAAGGGAGAGGGAAAGGAAAAAGAGGCAAAAATTGAAAAAGAGAAGACATGCCCTCTGCTTGGTGATATATGGGGATATACTGCTTGTCTCAGGAAGCCCAGCAACAGGGACGTGAAGCTTTTGCCCTGTAGCCTCTCACACATCACTTGTTAAGGAGAGAAACCTCAAACATTTTAGGAAATGCTTCCTGCTGTGATTCTGGGAATAGAAAACCATGTGATGCTCAACAAGAAAAACACTGTTTCTGGTATCATATCTTTTCAAGCAGCACTTCCACTGTATACTTATTTTTCTTTTGTACTGTCTGAGTCATCCCTTCTAGTGGATGTCCCAGGACAATCTTACAGGAACAAATATCCTTGACTGCACTGCCCAATATAAAACATTTACCAGCTATTTTCTGTGTGTCCTTGTTACAGAGGAGCTCACTAACTACTTGCCTAGGGACACAGATGTACCTGCAGAGGTACAGTGTGATAGTGGCGAGACGAATGTGCATACACTGTACTGACCTTGGCAGAGCACCGGCAGAAATCCTAGCAGCCCACCAGCAGGATCCTGTCTTTAACTCATACAGCCTCTGCCAGGCCTGGCAGTGCCTCACCTAAACCATTATTTGTCTGAGCCATCTGCCCTTTCAGGGTCATGTTACGTGCGATGGAGCAGCTGAGGCCCAGAGTTCTTGCTAAGGAGAGTGCAAGGCGGATGGTGGCTCCATGCTACAGATGCCAGCACACTGGAAGGCAAGGATCCCATCAGGAAAAGGGCCATGGCACTACACGTTAGCCAGGCACACACCTACACACTGCGGAGAAATCCAGCATTTAAGAAATATCTCCCTGTGCTCCCACACTTCCCCAGGACTCTGTCCAGACAGTGGTACAGAATTTCAGCCAGAACAAAAGCAATAACCTGAGTGCTTGAGTGCTGTGATTTTCCCTGCTTTCTGATGGGACCCTGCTAGAGGCTGAGTGCAATGGGAAACCTCACCTGCTGCAGGACCACTGTTAGCTTGTATCTTTCTCTTTCCTGCTCCTGCTTCAGTTTTTCAGTTTCACAGATTTTGTCTTTCTTCCTGGCAGGCAGACTTCTTCTGAGTTCCATAAAGGGCAGTTCATTTTCTTGCTTTAATTGATCACATCTTTGCTGTCCTGTGAGTAAATAATAATTAACCTGGCAGCTGGAGGTACCCTGGGTTAGATCACGATGCTCTGTCTTGGTTTTCCACAATGCTTCCTTGCTGTCAATGCTGCTTTCTTGGCTAGGCTGTCTCCAGGCATACCATGTGCTTGAGTAACAATAACAAACAGGAAAAATGAAGCCGTTCATAAGATTATTATTTTAGTTAGATTTTCTGTTCTAAAAGCCAAAAATACATCAGCAGGCCCAATACACTCGGGAGAGCTGGGTTGTTTTTGTTTCTCTCTAGTCACTAAAACATTGAGCTGTTATAAGGCTATATCAAAGAATTTGATAGGACACCAAACAAGTTCAGGATCCCGCTGGTGCTTCAACTGCTACATTTGATCAGCCATGAGCTCATATCATCACTCATGGAGAGAGAGAGGAAAAATGGGGAGTTTGTGTTTGAAGGACCTGAACAGATTTGGATCCCAAGTGCTTGTCAGGGTCCCTCTGCATATGTCATTCTATTAGTTCTCGAAAAATTTTACTGTGTTGCTGCACAGAAAAAAAAGACTTGAAAGAAAGGGCCTCCAAGAGCCAGGAGATGTCCTGACAGGATTCCCACACCCCATCCCCACAGAGAAGGAAGCAGGGTCCTGGTGGAAACTTGAGGCAGTAGCTAATACATGCTGAGAGGAGTCAGTGTGCTTCTGACATTCCAAGAAATGCAGAACCAAAGGGCTTGCACCTGCAAGTACAACAGAAGTCTGAATTTACCAGGTGGAGAAGTTTCACCTTCCAAGAAGAGTAAAGTCTTTAGAGAGGAACCTCTTCAACAATGGAAATGCTGTGCTTTTGTTCTGCATGCTGCATGGCAAGTGACATTACTTAGGGCTGAGAAAAGTTTGAATAAATAAATCAGCTGAGCCAAGGAGTCTTTTCAGTGTGTAATCAGTTACTCCCTTCCCATGTAAGTCTCTCTGCCAAGGTTTTCCTCTGCTTCCTTGAGAAAAGCCCAGAAGCATTCAGACTGGTCTTGCCACAAGTAGGGTCTTCATGTGTCTTCTGGGAGAGCTGGCAGCCTCAGGCAGCTGGGAACAGCACACACAGAGCTCCCAGTCTCCGCCAGAGAGGATTGGCTGCTCAGTTCCTCCCAGTGCTGTTCAATAGCTGTCTGTGAAATGGTCTGGACTCAGCCCACTCAGAGTGGATCCGAGTCCACAGCACAGCTTATCATCAACATTTGCACTTGTAACAGGTACCTGTTTGGAGGGACCACAACTGAGTGACTATGCTGCTCTTAGCACTACTGAGTGAGATAC
The DNA here is from genome assembly GCA_013397865.1 of Struthidea cinerea. NCBI lineage: Eukaryota > Metazoa > Chordata > Aves > Passeriformes > Corcoracidae > Struthidea > Struthidea cinerea. The sequence continues at coordinate 281,804 of VZTI01004732.1, forward strand.
AAACCAGTAAGGAAACTTTAGTAAAGCCAGCACTGATCCTGTTCCTGCTCTATGGAAAAGAAAGGGAACATCATCACAGAGGCTGTTGGCCCATCATCATTCAGAAACATGAAATTCGCTAGAACCAACCAAACAAAGCAAACAAATACAACTGGAATTTATGGTACTTTCAGTTCATTGTTACATTTTGATCTCCAGGAGTGAAAACAACCCTACAGAGAAAAAAACCCCAAACACTTCAAGTGAAGGCAGGATGAATACCATCTGGAAGCAAAAAGATATATTTTGTCAATTGATTACACAGATGGGAAAATCATACAAGCAGTGGCAAGGCTGACAGCAGTTTGGGAGAACTGGCAGCATCCCAAAGGCTAAGAAAAGTATCCTCTTCATCCAATGATTCTTGACATTTTCTCAGAGACCAAGTTCACTAATTGGGCATTTCTGAGTTCAGACAAAATCTTCCAAGCTTGTCAAGAGTATAGATGCTGCAATTGCCAACCCAGAGGTATCAGACTTCTATAGCTGCTGCCATTTCTTTTTTTCTTTCTTTTTTTTTTCCTAGAGATGGCTCTTGTAACATCTTGACTCCTGCGCAAGATGAATTCTGTCACTGTGCCAATTTTTAGCTCTAGGCAATGGAGGGCAAAGATAAGGCTTAAGATGTGTCCCACTTATATGTCAAAATACTGCAACATTGACAAGTATTTTAGTGCCGTACATTCCCTGAATACTAAACTTCTTCCTGGTTCTATCTTGTACCATACAATATGGCTCTTTTTATGCTTTAGTTTACCAGCATCTTTTTTCATTTGCAGTTAGGTTAGTAGAGGAAAAAAGCCCCTCACAAAAATTAGGATAGCATTTTCCCAATCCATACTCAAGTGTGTAGTATATGCATAGTCAAACTGGGATTAGAAGTCCTAGAGCTAAGATATATTCCCACCTTTTCATCCTGAAGTGTTCTTCATCAGAGTTTAGCTCACTATTTATCTTTGCAAGGTTTAAAATACACTGTTTTATTACCTAGCTCAGTATCTTCTGGCCATCCTCAGCGATGATGGAGTGGAGAGTGCATTTATAAAATTTGCTGATGACACCAAGGTAGGAGTGGATGGAAGTAATTCAGAAGATGGGATCAGAATACAAAATTATCTCAATATGTTGGAGAAATAGTCTAAAACTATCAAGATAGAATTTAATAACAATGCATATGAAGCACTACATGGAGAAATGAAAGATCAAATGCACAAATACAAAATGAGAAATCACAAAAGAGTTGGAAGGGCTGGGACAAAAGGGATGTGAGAACCAGAGTATGACTCAAAACCAAATACGAGCAAAGCAGTTAAATCTCCTGAAAGACAAATCTCATATGAGATGCATTATTACAGGAGTGTCAAATGTGACAGGGGATTATTCAGCTCTTCAATGCACTGGTGAAGAGCCAGGTAGTGTATTGGATCTAGCTCTGGGTGACTTTTTTTAAAAAGCAATAAAAAAATAAGACATTTAGAGAATGTGGCCTATCAGAAACAGCTTGTATAATTAGATTGGTCACTCTGGAAGCTTCTCAGGGAGATTTGGTAATAATTTTCCAGTATATGAAAGACTGTCCAAGAAAGGACAACAATAACTTACTTCTTTTGCGCAGTTTTCAGGCAATAGTCCCCTGAATCTGGCAGAATGGCAGTTAGGTGTTGAAGGAAAATCCAAAGCTGGCTAATAATTCTTAGGAGCACTTGGGACTCTGCTCATCGGCAATTTTAGGAAGAGATCTCACAGTGCTACAGGTATATTTGATCCCATTTGGAGCAGGGAAGTTCTCTCAGTCATTTCATACAGCTTATCAACATTCTCAATCCTATTTTGCCAGCAGATCCATCCAGTTCCTTTTTGTTTGCAACAACACGGAGTTGAACCTGAGCTGCAGGTGCTTTTCAGACACTTCAGCACTTTGGCAGTTACAAATTCAGGATCAGACACCTTTCCTTTCTCATGCTTTTCTTGGACAAGCAGGGATCATTGTCATCATCCAGCTCTGCTCCCTGCTTTCACATGTGGATTTTCCAGTAGTGGGAGTCCTGAGGAATTTGCATTCCCTTTTCTCTCCCTGGTGAACTGTGTATGTTCACAGCTACATGGCATGAGTACATTCCAGTGTTCACACATATTCCCTTTCCAGTCACTCCTGCATCTTGTTCTGATGTTGGACTCTACCCATAATATTTTCTAGATCACCCTGAGTCTTTGTCCTCACTGTAGTCGAAGGCAGAGAAGGTTTATTCAGGCTTCAGCTGTCCATGAAGACCCTTGGAATTCAATCTCTACCCCAGGATCAACCCTGCTAAAGGCAAAGATTGAGCTGTGGGATGCTGGAACCCCTCCAACCTGAACCATGGGCTGCTGTGCAGGTGCTACGTGAGCTGCTGCAAGTCCTGCATCCCTGCCCACGAGGGCGCAGAAAACAGGAATCCACAGCACTGTTCCAGTTTGCCCCCTGCAGGTTAAAGCACAGGGAGTGCCTGTGCAGCAAGAACACGAAGGTACCGCCATCACCTCAACTGCTCCCTGTCTTGGTGCTGAGGAGCAGTGTGGGCAATGTTCGTCTTGGTCTCTGCCCTCTTGCATGCTGCAGACAATGGTGTGGTATCAACAAGTGTGAGACATCCTCAAATTACAAGATGCAGTTTATCTGCAGGAGGATGGAGCACAACACAAGCTGATTTGCCTTGTTTCACTGTGGCTTTTATTTTTCACAGCCCAAAACCCCCTGCAATGCAATCAGCTGAATGGCAGCCTCAGGCAATTGCACCTTTTTACACTTTCCAGGAAGAGAATTACTTGCATAAAAGCTTCTACATTTTGCTTTACTACCTCTCCACACAGATTTGGTTGTCTGTTGGAGCAGGGGGAGGATATTTTCCAACCATAATGAAAACACTGCATGGTGATGTAAGGAAGATCTCCAGTCTGACAACGTGCCTTTATTTTCAGAATACTATTTTTTTTCTAAAAAGATTTTAAGTCAGAATTAAGGAAGGCTCCTGGTGGAACTCTTAACTTGCTCTTGACAGGCTTCTGATACATCGCTGTGCACCAAAAAAGTTCACAGCATGGATGCACTTAGGTGACTCCTAGCCACCACAGAAAATCTCAAGAAAACTTCTGATGAGGTAGATTCACACTTGCACCCAAACACAGAGGCTGGTGTGCACATGATTCAGCCACCACCAAACCTACCCAGTGCTCCTGCCTCTCAGCAGTCATGCTCTGCAGAAACTGAAAAACTAAAATTTGTTGCCATAACCTGCTGGCATCAGCCTTCCCACAGTAACATTGATTTTTCTTTTTTTCTCTTGCACATTTTCAGCTATCCAATTCTCCGTCTACCTCACCCTCTTGCCAGGTTCTTATCCCTTCACTCTCACAGACAAGCCCTTTGCTCTGCAGTGAACCCTCTGAGTTCACTGGCTTAATCACACTGAGCAGCAGATGTTGTGTGTAAGGACAGTAAAGTCTGGTTCTGCTTGCTTTTTACTTCCTTTCACAGCCTCTGTTTTCCTATCACTAACTTCAACATGTTATTTTCAACATTTTTTTACATCTTTCAGCATCTTCCCTTTTCTCCTTACTTTCACAGCTCTTAATGTTTCTACTTCCTTTCTTCCTGTTCCACAATTCCCTCTCCCAACTTCCCCTAAGAAAAATGAACACACGGTAAAATACTCTATTTTTCTCATTGCTTCTCCTTTCCTTCTCTTCAAGTCCTTTCTCTAATTCTATCCCATCTTCCACTTACTTTCCTTACGAGGACATGTTTCCTCAATTATTTATGGATTTATTTACTTATGTATTCATTGCTTGTGGTTGTTGTCCTTACAGAAGCCCTCACATTTTTCACATTTCCCGTCAGCTCCCAGTTTTGACTCATGTTCCCTGGAGGTGGGGTACATTTCTGTTCTCTATCCCTGCAGCTATGAGTACACTACAAGCCAGAGTACAATTACGGCTGAAGGAACACCTAGCTTTACAATAGCTCAGTATGAAAAACAGTCGGACTATAGCTATGCAGAGTTTAGTATGGATTGCAAAGTCTGTCCGGGATCTTAATAAATACATGGAGCCTCAGCTGTGGCTCTGCTCACTGCTGTGACAAAAATACAAGGCCCAAGAGAGGTGTAAGCCCATTCTTGCACAGCAAACTAGCTGTAAGAGATGCAGCAGGGAGCTCGCAACATCCATGAGCAGGGCATGACAGCCTTTAGCCACCTGTACTTTACCCCATCCCGTGCTGCAGAACGCTCTGAGTAATGCAGAAACTCTGCTGAGGTTCGAAGGAGGATATTCCCAGGGCTCTTCCAGGAAACATGGTCCTGTCTAGAAATGGCAGTGGAGAGAGCTGTGCCCCCTTTCCTTATGCACCCTTTCCTCAAAGGTCATGATACCTCGGTACATCTCTGCCCAGAGTTTGCCAAATGCCCGGGAATACAGCCTTTCTGCTGCTCCCTGCAGAGCTCACAATGACATTTCCTTCACAAGGAAATGGCCTTCCCCCAGACAAGTGGGACTTTTTGTAGCCCCTTGGTGAGCAACGCTTAGGAGTCCAAGCAGGCAGGAAGGTAATGGAGTTTAACTTTTTGGCTGTGCAGCACCTCACATCACCAAATGCCCTGATTGTGTGCTATTCATGTCCAGGAGAATTTTGCTTTTGTGTTCAAAGGAATAAGAGAAGTCTTGTGATGTTTGTTTCCAGTAAGATACAGTACTTTTTCTGCATGCAAGAAGTGGTATAAAAGAAATAAGAGAACCACAATAAAAGGAAGAGCAGACTGGTGTGGTTTTGGAATGAGTTTCTCTAATTCCCACTGCAGCTGATTTAAGTCCCAGTTTCTCAGCAAGGCCAGTTCCTCAACAGTGTTTGAATGTAGAGTTAGCAAATGAAATGAGCTTGGTACCTAATGCACCTGTGTGAAAGCCTTTGATGGTAAGCCCTAAGGATAAGGGAGTGAGAGCCAGACTCGCCAGAGTACAACACGCCAGTTTAACTTGGCTGGGAGTCAGGCTCTGCGTGCTTTTCTTACACAGTGTACAAACCCAAGCTTGTTGGCAATGCTTGATAAATAAATAGCGATAACAAAATCTGCAGCGTAACCAAGAGGATATCCGGAAATTACTTGTGTGTGGAACTCCCTTGGACATGGCACGTTGCCTTCAGCACAGGGAAATATACTTCCATTGCAAGCTCAGAGTACATTAACTGTTATTTTCACCAGTTATTCCAGTGTGATAAAAACAATAATCTGTGGCTGTGGTAGGTCAAATAGTATATAAATTACCAGTCAGACTATATTTAGGCCCATAAACCAAAAGGATGGTGTTCTGGGAATAATGAAGTGTTAACTACACCTGATTTTTTTTCTTAATGTACAGTCCAACCTTAGCATCTTGATGATCTGCCAGACTTGTTTGTGGTACATCGCTTGTTTTTTCTGAGAGAGGTCTGAGGGGAATAAAAAGGCTGGATGAATGCAGAAGGCACAAAAGTGTGTGTTGATGGAACAACATCTATCTCAGAAACTGTCCTTTCTTCTCATGTTGTTCAAAAGCAAACAACTGCAGCAAAAGAGGGATTTTTACCTGCTGGATACTGACATGCAAAATTTTTCTGTGGGTCTGTACTATTCTTTTGAGAATGAGTGCAGGGTACAAAAGAGGAAACAGCAGCAATAAAATGCTGTGCAATAGCCAACAGGTAAATAATTCAGCGCTATGGACAAACAGATGAACACCAGCTGTTTCAAGCTGGTATTAAATGTATCTCAAATTGCAATTCAGTGTTTTGGATTGGAAGCTGCTTGCTGTCAGTTGGCATCTCAGCTATTCCCATTCAGGTACTTCAGGCAGACATTCAAGAGCCACTGCCTGGCCTAGTGCTACCAGAAATGTTGCTGACCGGGGCAAGGAACCGGCCGTCCTTCCAGACCAGCTTTGGGTCCCCAGCTGTGACCAGAGCAGCACCAATCACGAGACGTCCCTACAAATGTGCCTACAGAGCTCTGCCCTGAGCCAGCAGGACCTCTGAGCCCCTGGTATACGCCTTGAAGGGTGATATTGATGACTTGCAATTGTAATGGGCTCAGGCTTGCCCCTGCCATAGATAGGGGCTGTTTCCCACAGAATTCAGTTGGAAGCAGGTTGAAACGACAGGATCAGGGCATCCCTGCTGTGATGATAAGAAAATACGGTGCGATTGTTATTGATACTACAGCTAGACAAGAATCATGCTGTCATACAAACACCAAGGAAAAAGGTCTCTAAACCAAATACACTTAAATCATATTTAAAGCATATCATCGAATGCAAGATGAAGACCCATAAGGAAGAAATTGAGAAATGAAGAGAATGATTGGAAATGATAAGATGCTTGTGTTCTGGGCACGAGTAGCAGTTATGTTGTTTAGAAGATACAATTAGGAAATACTGAAACCATGTGATAAGCATTTTATAAATATTTCCTCAAAACAGTTGTACAGTACTTCACAAACAACAGGAGATTTGCAGAAGATGAAATGGTATTTTTATGAATGAGTTACTGAAGTTTATTCTGGGTATAGCAGGGAGCAAGAAGAAAGTGCAAAAGCCATCTCCTGAGATGGAAAATCACTTGTTATCCATTCTTGTCCTCTGTCACTCCATAGAGAGGACTATTGATCCCCTGCTGATCTCCTTTAGGTGATTTCTCACCTGTTCATCCTGCTCACATAAAAGCCACAGGCTACAATATATTGATGGATCTGGACCAGATGACGTGTATCTCAAAAACTGAGCTTCCACATCAGCAGATAAAAACAGCCCCTCAGCCAACGTCTGGCAGAGGGAACAAACCTGGGATCTTCTGTATGAAAATTTTTTTCTTTCCAAAAACCCAGGCACCAGCAGAGAAGGTGCCTCATATAACCCACTCCTCAGAGGTGAGTCCTTCTATTTCTGGGATTTGCAATGATTGGAAAACAGGGCATACCCAATACGTGTCATGGACACATCCTTCCAGTCCAGGAGGACTGTGTGGGAGAAACACAGCGCTGAAAGAAAGTTGGATCTAGGGTTTGTGATACTAGGATTTTCAGTGTGGTGTGCATTTTGAGGAGGGAGAAAATGAAAAACAGCTCCAGGTTTAGATAAAATGGACTGTAACAAAATAGAGGTTTTGTGAAATGAATAACAGCCCCTCCACAATTAATTTCCATTAAATATTTTGTTTTATTTGAAATAAAATAGTTTGTTTCCATCTCGAATTATGTTGCATAACTAATAATAATAATAATAATATTCCCAGGATTTTCCTAAACAAAACAAAATAATGAATACTGCTCCTCAAAGAACTGCACCTCTTCATATATGCAACTACTCTTACTCTCTGTGCATCACATAGAGGCTTACAACACATTCTTACTGGGAGCTGCAGAGATGGTTGCCAAATGCTTCCCTGTTCTGTCCTGTATGAGCAGTTACTGACTTTTCAGGGGGTGGCATTCAAATAACACTCTCAAACAAACATTTAATTCAAAAGTACTGAAAATATGACTCAGGTCCCCTGCTGTGATGTTCTAGATGTAGTTTCCAACAGCAAAACTGTCATTGTTTTTACCAGCCTTCTAACAGTCTGCAGTGAAGACTCTTCTGTCTGAATTGGCTGGGTTTGAATCTCATTATTTGCAGCACAGCAGTAACAAACACTGTATTCTCAGTGTCATCCTATCACAAAAAAAAAAAAAATATAAGATTCGCAGTTTTACAATAGTTCTGATACACATCTACATTTTAGGCAAATTTGCACAGTACTTTCAGAACTGAATTTCAGGTCTTGGTGTGCTTCCAGATCACTATGTCTCTCCTGGTGTTCATCAAAGTACTGCACTGTACTGACAGTCTGCCATGTCGTAGTGGTAAAATACTCTAATACAGAGGTTCAAGTACTGTTTACAAATTGAAACCTGCAAGAAGAAGCAAAAAAAATAAACTTTCCTTGTTAAACAAGGTCTGATTTTGCTTAAAATTTACTGCAGCTGGAAACAATGTGAGCAGAAGAATGTGGGTTTGTTCATGGTGCTGCCTTCAGCTGGAGGAATGTGCTCTGGGCGTGTGAAGTGCTGGAGCTGAGCGCAAGCCAACACCAGCACCCGCAGGCTTCTGGCTCTCACTTCCCTGCTGAAGCCACCAAATGCCTCTGCTGACATGGACACAGAGGTTTTCATAGGAAAATCTTCACAGGGTTTTAGAGAAGCAGGTTACTGCCATGCCTCATATCTGCCTCCAGTCATCAGTAGCTCCAGGTGTCCTTAAATCGGTTATCTCTCCAGCCACCTTAGGCATGGAAGATAGTAATTTTCAGGGCTTGTTGATATGGGGACATCCAGAAGAATTAAATTGATTTATCCTTGGAAGGGGATTAGGTGATGATACATAATCAGCAGCGGATTAAACACTCTCATTCAGAAACAGAGAGCCCCTAATTCATCTTATCTTAATTCACTCTGGAAGGGAGTTAGGGCTGTGACTGAACCATGGGGAAGGCAGGCTTGGGCACAGCTGCTGCTGTGCTCCCGCAGCTCTCCCTCAGCCATTTGACAGGGGCTGCCAGCCCACCCAAAGTGTTGGGAAAGGATGGGTGGGATAAAGCAAGCCTCCACTCCTTCCTCACCCCCATAGCTCACAGCCCATGTCTCAGGGCACTAGGTCCTAAATAGGATGAACTGGGGTCTCAGCAGTCCCCACATCACTGCATACCATGCCCTGGCCTGGCTGATGAGTTCCCAGAGCCATCTTTGGAAATCCCCCTTTCTCCATCCTCTTTGGATGTTCCAAGAACTGAGGTTCTGGCTGGGTCGCATAAGAGCCCAACTGACTGATTAATCTTATGCTGAGAATGAAATACAAAGATTTGGCATACAGGGTTTTGAAAGTTTGCCAGCAAAAAAATGGTACCAGAACAGGGAAACAAACCCTGCAACCTGTTTAGGTGCCAGCTAACACTGCTGGAAAGTGGACTCCTTCTGCTCACCTTAAATTGTAGGCATTTCCCAGATGAAGAGCATTTGTTATTAAAACTCATGATGTTGTGTATTATTTACTCCATACTAAGTATAGAAAAACAAGACAAGCATGAAGGAGTCAGTCTTCTTCATCGGGTCCTCCTAGAGCATACACATGGCTTTCTCCCAAGTGGATGCAGCCAAGGACGCAGGAACGGAAGATGTCTCTTGAGACCCAGTCTGGTAGCCATAAGAGTGATACGTGAGCATGCATCAACACCCTTTGCTAAAGCAGTTTATCTTTGCCATTTGAAATCCCAAAATCTGCCATAAGTAACCTCTTTAGCCCAGCTGATGCCAGTAAAGTGCCATGCAGAAAGTGGTTCACAGTCTGGAACACGCTCTCCCACAAACTGCAGTTTGCTTTCATTTAAGGTCACAGTTTGTGCTTGCTTTATCCCAACCAAAAATCAGCTGCTTCACTTTCAGACACCTGCTCACACTCCCAGAATAAAAGCAGCTCCCTCCCCTGACTTGCCTTTTCCAGATGCTCACAGTGGGGCATTACGCTGAATAATCGCAACTTCAAAAAAAAATGGAATCTCTGGAGACTTCAATTGACCTTAATTATAGGTTCTGTTTCTAAAATCCCTTCGTCAGCAAAACTGGGTGTCTGGGAGAATGGATAATGGAATATGGGGCATTACTGCCTCACACTGTGCTTGGCAGTTACCAGAAATTGTTGCTGTTTGACAGCAACTTCTGTGTGATTGTACACCTCTAGCAATGACAGTCTTGAGTCCATAACTTCTACTAGCATGCCATTACTTAACTGGTAATGTTCCTCTCTGTCATGGCAGCTCACCCAAACAAATCAACTGAGTGCAGATCATTATAAGCTTTTACATTCTGGGAACTCATAGTTTGTTACTAGGCAAGTTTTCATTCTTACAGATCCCAGTTAGATTCACGCAGGGAAATACAACACATAACCATTTGCAGATTATTCCTGTGACATGAATTCTCACGTCTGCTAACAGTAAAATTCCTCTCAGAAAGGTGGAGCTTGAACAGGTGACTTGGGACCATCTGATAGCAGTGTCTGGGGTGCTTTTACATATCACTGCTTTTGTGGTATGTAGCTGTCTCTCATCTAAGTGAATGCAACCTTTGTGCAGCTGTAGTACATCACCTACTGCACACAAACACTCACACACACCACACAGACGCACATACACCACTCACACTCCTCTGTGGCTGAATTTGAGAGCCCCAATACGCAACCAATTTATTTGATTTGGTAAGCCTGGAAAGAATATGACTGAAGTAAGACAAATAATCATATATCAGCCTATTCAACAATGCTGTCCACTCTTTCTAAATATATATAGAAAGCTTAGACACAAAAATGCACACATATATGGGTAGAGACAGACAGGAAGATATCATTTGTGCCCATGTGTATATACACATATTTACACATATATAGAATATTTCAAAACTGAAAAGGAGATATAGTCACACAGCTCCTTGATGCTAACTCATGCTGTATGTCTGTCTGCATACCCACATGTGCACACACTGCTGCTACTGTTAAAGCCATCTGCGCTTGCACTGTATAGAAATTTTAGTCATATTTCCCAAAGATAAAAAATTGTTTAAGAATTCATTCTCCTTCCACTTGCTTGCTCTCCTTGCAATCTCAAACCTTTCTGGCAGCTCCAAGCTTACCTAGAAATAGCTACTTTCTTACAGAATCAACAAAAGTATGCATGGAGACATAGGAGAAATCGTCAGTCTGTATTGTGACTGAGGCTTTAACCCACAGAATCTGCAAGAGACAGAAATTTTAAAAGTCTAGCAATCTGATGAAAATTAAATGGAAACTTTTATTCAAGCACCAGACCCAAAACAATGGGAAGTCTGATTTCATTGGTTCCAGTGCTCATGGCACTGCTTTGTTTCTCTTGATCTGAAGGAGGGTGTTCCTCTATCCATTTCTACATTGGATCTTTGGCAAATACACTCATTCTATACAATTCTGCTTTGACCCCTGTTTGTTTAGGTGCTGAATGACTCACTTGCAGATCTATTGTTTCGGATTTTGGGTAAGTGACATATACTAATGTCAGAAGCAATTAGACCAGGACTTAACTGATGGGGGGTGAAAAGGGTCCAAGTATAATGATGATCTCTGGGTCTAGCAGCTGGAGAGAAATTAAATATTACAAGAATTTCCAATGCCTGTTTTTCTTGTTCAAGATCCTCAATTTTACTTGCTTCCCAAAAACATAGAGCAGAGTGAAAATCATGCACACCTTAGCAAAATTTGCCCACCAAGAATGGAAAGGCAGGTTTAGAGCCCACACAAAATAGTGGGAGGGTCTCAGCTGAACTGGAGATTTGTGTGTCCTGGAGGCTGGTCCAGGTGATGATGGGGAGAAGGTGGTTTCATGTTTCCCAAACCTTCTCAGACTTGGGACCAAAACCCAGGCCAAGCTGGGGCAGCACAGTATGAATTGGCTCCTGCACAGCACTTTCCATGTCCCATACTCCTGGAGACGCAGGGGCAGGAGTCCAGGGACTTGAATACAGCAAGGGGCTCTGATTGTGGGCCTGTAAATTTGTTTAGAGTTAGACACCTGGGCCTCCAAATACCACTCCTGGTGAAAGAAATCATGCACTTCCACACTGCATAAACATAGCCATACTGAGGGGTTTGCTCATGATGGCAAGATAGAGCTCATTGGGATTCAAGTCATTTCATTCCCATTAATCATGTTAATAATTGAAAACATATGTTCAGCTTGAAAGCACAGCAAGAGAGTCAGGCAACCCTACATGGAAGTGCATTGTTATCCGATTCTAATGATACTCATTAACATACCTTTGCCAACCTCAAAGAGAAAATCCTCCCACCAAAATCAGGTAAGTGTTTGCTGTCAACTTCATGTGTTCCAACCTGACAAAGCCCTTCCACAGCCACTTGTATCACTTTAGAAAGTCTTTTTCAGTTAAGTCTGTCCCTTCTCCCACAGTGTAAACACGGTGCTGGTGGTGAGCTCTTCTGTGCTGGTTGTGGACTGCTCGCACAGAAAAGCATTCAGGCAAGACTACTGACTGCAGGGCTTGTTTGGCCACAGTCTGTGCCTCCCTCTGCAGCAGCTCTGTCACAGGGACAGGTGCTACCCACAGCCCTGCCACCATGCTTCAGCCTGACGCTGAAGGACTGGGGCCCCTGAAGGAAGACCTTCAGATTTGCAGTACCAAAAATAGCCCAGACAAGCTTAAATTTTCACAGGCATTGATGTTGCCCTCTCATTGCTCCCATTAAAGTGAAGACAATGTTCCCATTATAAACTTGCTTTCGCAGAGCTTGCATGATGGAATCATTAAAATGAATTCCAGGTGAAAATCTGCAACGCAAATTCTAACCAGAGCAGTGAATTTCAGAGGAAACCTCACTGCCTGTAGGCAGGCAATATTCTTAACATCTCGGCCTTTCCCAGCTCCTGAAACTAAAAAAGGGACTTTTTGCTTTGAGCAATGCAAAGGTGGGCTCTTCTTGGGACTGGACACACTATCAAGTTACCATTGTAGCTCCAGAAACCACACTAAGTCCATTGTGTGTTTGAGCCCTGAGGGAAGGATAAAGAGAAGAGAATAAGTTTGGATACAGGTGAAAGAAAGGATGGATGTTTTTTCTTTTCAGATGCACTTATTCTCCCAATGTGCATATAAATCACTTCTGCTGCTATTAGTAACAGCAAAAAAATAAGCCTATTTGGAAATGAGTTTTGCAATCCTGTAACAGGAAGGCAGGAGAGAGGGGAAAAAAAGGAAAGAAAAAAAATTTTAAAAGCAAGCCTTGTTTAAATATTAATAATATGGTTTACACAGACTTCAAAATCCTGACAAACACTCTGGTTTAGATTGCACACTTAGTTCTCATCATCCCTTTTCTCCTCCTACACCCTTTCTCCACTGATCCATAAACTCAGCACAAGCAAATTCCTCCTACCTGGATAGAAATCCTCGGATGCTACCTACATTTGTGCTGTTCCTTACTCAAAGGAACACAGTGCCTTGCAGGGAACAGAGAGTGATGAGGGTCACAAATGTGACATCCAACTAGTGCCACTGCTGGAAACAGGAGCCAGGGCAAGTTGAATCCCATGGCTGACCTTCTCGGGCTGTTCATATGCAGAGGTGGATCTGAGGCTCCAGCAGAGCAGAAGGGATCTCCTGACCTCTTTTTCCTACCTCCAGCCAAATTACTCCCCCCAGCAGGTACTGGCAAAAGCAGTGCCTGTTTCTGAGGTCTACAGCAGCAGAACCATGGAGAATAAATTTCGATGTTACTGTTATTTCATCTGTCATAGGGAATGGGGTCTTGCAGGCCCTATTGCACTGTCGTCTCATTTTTGCCACTCCCAGAGCTGAAGTTAGGCAATGGGAGAAGGATATTTCTGGGCTGCTCTTTGGGGCTGAAGGAGTAATCAGTGTTGAGACTTTTAAATTCTATGCCTGCCAAGGGGTGCCCCACAGCTTTTGAAAGTGGGAGCTGAGTGCGTTACAGACGGTCTTCCATAGGGTGTGAGAGCCAGCAGATAAACTCCAGGGGTATGAGTGCCTACAGACCTCATCCTGCAGCCCTTAGCAGGCTGGAAAAGATTTCACCCAGGGCTTCCCTGGGGGAGACTGGGGAGAGGGGCTCCCTGCATTCTCCAGCCTGCTCACTGCGGTAACCTAACCCTGCACTGATCAGACCACTCTGGTATTTTTCATTAGCAAAGTTTGGAAAATTCTTTGGAAAATATAGGCCAAGGCCTCAAGCAGTGTAAATCAGTGTAAACCCCCCCGAAATGTATCACCAGGGATCTATCACGTGAAGTGCTTGGGATTACTATTGTATAAACAAAGTGTAAAGCCTTGAGCCAGGCCCAAGAAGCTGGAATCCCAGACAACTCCATCATCCTTTCCCCAGCATTCCTACATCCCAGTATGCTCAGATGTTTCTCCATGTGCTTTGCTCAAGCTGCCTGGGCTGCTTGGCTCCCACCACAGCTTTAGTGGCATGCCTGGCACAGAGGCTTTGCTCTGCTTTGAAAGTAGCAGGGAGGTTATGCACTGACAGCAAGACAGAAGACATTCCAGCTGTCAAAATGAACTGACAAACCACGCCCTGTGCGTGCAGCCACCTCACTCCCTTACTGCGATGATATTTACTTGCCAGCAGCTCCTGCTTGCCATGGGTCTCCCTCCTCACAATGCACACACTAGCTGGATTTTAGAGGTCATGGCGTGGGAAGGGACCATCTTGGGACTGCTGAGCCCAAACTCCAGCATTGCAGACAATGTGGGTGAGACCTGGGGCAGAGGAATGGTTTACTCCACCCTACAATACTTCTTAGTGTTCTATTTTAAGTTCAAGTCTTGCAGTAAAAGACCAAAAGCTATTCCTGAAGGAAGTTATTCCCACAGAATGCCCTGGGAGGAGGTCTGACACACCTTCCCAAGTGGTCTGGGGGAGCAAACTGTGCAGAGGAGGGGGAAACCAAGTCACTGCAGCTGACCTGGGAGAGAATCCCTTTTAGCCCCAAAACTGGCAACAGGTTTATCTGAGCATGTGAGCAAGGCGTACAAGCCAGAAACTTCTGCTATCAGCTTGGAGAAAAGCCACACTAATGATCTCATGCAGAGGGGTGAGGGGTGGTATTTTGCCAGAAGGAGCAGGATTAGACCCAAATTGTTGTTTCCTCTCTGCTTTCCAAAACTCCTCTCCCTGATTAAAACCAAACTTATAGTATCCTTTCCTTCCACACTCTGAACTTTTTGGCTGCATCTTTTCTTTTCCATGTCTGGCAAAGGACAGAACTGCAAAGGCCAAAATGTTGAGTAAAAGTTTGGGTTTTTTTCCTGAGAAACTCTCTCACTACTATGGTTTATCCCAAAGCTACAAGCAGTTGAACAGAGTAAAACAGTTGAGAGAGGGGTGATGACCGGGACAGAGACACCGATCTGGGACATTATTTCCTCTAACCCTGGCAGTGCTGCAATGCTGTCCACCTCCTGAAGACTCTCCCTCAGCCCTGAGCCAGCCAAGCATGTGAGTTTCCTCATGAAAGTCACAGGACTACACACACCAAAAGCAAAGCACGCGTGTGGCTGCATTGCTGAGGCACGAGCCAAAGACCTCTCTTCAGCAGAATTCTTGAGTATAAATCAATGGGATAACTCATATGCTTAAAATAAAGGCATATGCTTAAAATAAAGGCATATGTTAAAACACCTTGCTGGATCAAGGACTTAACCGCTCTTTCTCACAGCGAGCAAGTTTTTAAAAGGCTTTGAATATGTTTATCTTTTTTTTTCCCCCTGGCGCTACATGGAGCATCAAGACTAACTTAAACCAGTGTGTATAAAGGACAACTCTAATAGGAATGCCACAAGCGTAAGGGGTTAAGGGGATGAATGGCTAATAATTGCATTTAATAACCCCCTGGCTTTCTCCATTCTTTTTCTCTTGACAGGGGGAGCTTAAAGTCTTTTTTAATCTCATTTCTCCTACATCCTTGCACGGGTAACACAGAAAAACAAACTAGATTCAAATCATGGCACAATCACATGTACAAGCATTGGTCCCCAGTTTTGATCTTCTCTTCCCAAAAGTGAGCCTGATCCTGTTTCCCCTGAAAATCATAGCAAGAGCCCCCATTGCCATCAATGGAAGCAGGAAGACTAGTGCATATTAATTCAATTATTCCAGCCCTCAGGATCCTTTGTTGCCTAGCTGCCTTTCTACCTGTCTACTCTCACAATCCTGTCTAAACTATCTGCTCCTAGACCTGAAGCTGGTGGCACTTCACAGGTTGCAGAGGGAAGCTGCTTCCAGGTGACCACTGCCAGAGATGACAAGAAACTACAAGTTACAAAGCCACAAAACTCTCTCTTTGGATTCCTTCCAGTTGAAGGCATTTTCAAGAAATTCCATATTAATGTGATATCAGGTTGGCACGTCTATCACTGCAAGGCAACCTGCGCGTTCAGAGGCTTGAAGAGTTTTGCACTGGCTACAGATCCTAAGGACCTGAAGACACTGCCAGCACCCCTGGCAGACCCCATCCCACTTTTCTGTCCCCTTCTCACAACTTTTCCATGGCTGCTACACTATTTCTCAGGGATCAGGGCAGGGCCATCAGGCTCAGTCAGTGACAGGTCTTTGTGCCAGCTGGAGCAAACCACAGTCGGGTGGGAGTCTGAATGGGGTGGAGAAAGCCTCGACAGAGCCAAGCCTGGCTACTCACTGCAGTTCTATTTGTGAAAGTACAGGTGGTAGATAAAATTGTTTTCTAGTGTCTTTCTCCATCTCTGTTTTATTCCAATAAGTCGCTCTACAGCACGTCTCGAGATAAGACCAGTCCTGCTTTCCCCTAATACAGGGTGACACACATGGCACAAGTCAGATTTCCTGTATGAGTGCTGCGAAGCCTTTTTGGATTAAATTATTTCTCTTTGCAGATACCCTCGGGGTTTGCTGCATTTCCTTTTGTCCCTTTTTCATTTGCTTGAATTCTTTTCTTTATGCTGTGTCTGACATTTTGTTCGGGGTTGCAGTGAGGAGCAACAATTTAGGATGATGAATAATGGATAAAAGGATGGACTATTTTGGAATCACTATTCAGTACCTTCTGCAGGGGCAAAGGAATTCCAGAATGAGTTTTTCAATTATCCGTGTTGGAGAAGAGGGAGAAGGAAGAGAGGGAAGAGAAAGCAAGCCAGGGAGGATGAGAAGGCAGAAGGGAAGGAAGGAAATGGAGGAACGAAAGAACAAACGAAATACAATTTCTTCTGTTTGGAGCACTGAAAAACCACTCCACTCTCTGAAGAGTTTTCTCTAACACACTTTCCAGGGTAAAATTCTGAAACCCATGAGCAATTTTAGTTGTGCTTGCAAAAGCAGTCCCTTGAATCTTCTGGGAGCTACTCACAGGAGCATAAGCCACCCAGCAGTTGGGAGGGTTGCAGAAGGCTGTCCTCCTCTACGGTAGCTGATTTCCCTAAGCAGAGAACTATGAAATAACCCGTGGGGGGGGTCTGCTGGAAATTTACTTAAAGCCACAAACAAATATTTTCTCAAGTACTCTGAGCATTATCTGTATAAATACTCCCTCCCTTGGCTGGAAGATTAGGGGAAGAACAATTGCAATTTTGCTTACTTAACTTCAACTTTTAAAAACAATTAATAACAAGGCATGGGGGAGCTTCTGTCATGGAATAGTAATTGCCACCTATTTACAATGAAATTTATTGAGCTCAGACAAAGATGAGCTTCGAGATCTTGGAGTGGGAAACGTGCTTTATAGGAATATGAGGGTGACATTGCAACAGCTGGCTTTTGGAGCAAAATCATATTCTCCCTGTTAGATAGCTTAATATCAATTTGGTTTGTTAATAGACTCTCAGCAATGTACTCATTTCATGCTCCACTCCCCCCGTTTCTGTGACCCTGGCGATACAAGTGTCAGGAAGACACAGTTGTGACTAGCCAACTCCCCACTGCCTGCCCCTACAGCTTCCCTCTAATCTCAGCTGAATGGTTTCATTACACGACATGTTAATGCACCAAAAGTGCTGGAAAGGCTGAGTGCTTCTCTAGGTGTACACAATGTAAAATCATTAGGCTGCTTAGGAAGCTTCCCAAAAGCTTTCTGTCAGCAGTTAGATGGCAATTACAGAATTAACTGGAACAGGCCAGGTCTCCTCCTTGCTGACCCACAGCCTGCCAACAAGAGGATACCATTTCAATGGGAAAAAGGTATCGCCTGTCAGAAGAACAATATGAACATGAATAGCACATGAAAACCATTTAACAGCTATCACAGTACACACTCACCAAGCACCCTTCAAGTCTGAGTACTGCTTGGGCCAAGCTGAGGTTGACAGACCTGCTGATGGCACTTGTGTTGCCCTTTCTCTGCAAAGCATGTGGCTGAATAAAACTGTGAGGGGACCAAGATTTCAGTCACTTGTGCTGATGGGGTAAGGGCAGCAACGACCGAGGCAGGTGGGATGGCAAAGGGTGATGTGGGGCACCCCACCTGCCTGCCCTCCCCACTGCTTGGGACTGTGCTGCTGGCAGAGGATGCCGTGATGCTGGAGCAGGAGGTGAGTCTCCCTGGCCTGCCCCTGTGGTCCATGCAGGGCAGAGAGGTCCTCCAAAGAACTTCTTGGAGGTTTTGAGGGAGGACCCAGCTTCAAGTTGCTTGTTTCAGTCTCTATCCCTGAATCCCCCTGCATTCCAGCCACTGCCAGCCACTGTCTCACCCACCCTGACAGCGCAACTAATGGTACTGCTCTGGTGATGAACGTACTAATCCTAGCCAGATGTTTCTCAGAGTGATTAAAAGCCAGACACAGCTTGTGATTTCATACGGGGCCACACATTTGCTGGGCTATTACTGTCACGTCACCCTCATTTCATAGAGTAACCATAATCCTTCCCTGAACCATCACATGTATAAACCAGCATAATGGATAACCTCCTTTCCTGGCTTTTCAACCTTTCCTTGTCCTTTCTAGGCCTGGTCCTTGTGCACCACCTTTCTTTCTTTCCTATATCACACCCCAAAGCTCCTTGTGGCTCCCATTGGCTCTGCCTTTTCCTGTACCACTGCCCCATTCCTCCTCAATGCTTTCCCTTGCTGCTTTTCCAGAAGCACACTGGGATGCTTCTTCCCACTCCAATTTGGTGCCATCTGTCTAGTCTCCTCCTGCCTCTTGAGCAGCTTTCACACTACCTCTTCAGCTCCTTAGGGTAATGGCATGAAAATCTCAAGGTCCACCAGCAAAGCCTGTCTTCCTCCAAATGTCTCACTGTTGTGGGTCTTTTCCACTCATATTTTTCTGCATTGCTTTTACTTGCACCTTAGTGTGTCACCCGGAGAGGTCCTGAGGCATCCACATCTGGAATACCAAACTCAGCTCGTATATGGACCAAATACAGACCACCAGGTCTGTATTTACCTGGTCCACAGGCTGCCCCCAGTCCCTTTTCTTTTGGGAGTGTCCAAGGAGGAGTTGTCCCAGCAGCCATCAGGGCAGCTACAGCACACAGTGCATTTCTGTCTACCTGCTCTGAAGGCATTTCTCAGAAAAAAGGGTGGTGGAGATCAGACAGCAGTATTGCCCTGGTCGTGGCCACCTCCTGGGAGCTCCCCAGGAACGACAAGAACGTCGTGGGCAGCATGCACAACCATATGGTTGAAGGGACTCGGTGAGCCATCAAGCTTCATCATATGCTAAACCTAGAGCCCTCCTGACAGATGTTTGTATAATCTGCTCTTACAGATTGCCAGGGCTGGGGTTGCTCACTGTCCCCAAGCAGCAGCCAATGACCTGTGCTGTCCAATGCATTGAAGAGGGGTTGGGATTTACAGCGCTAGACCGTATGATGCATGGGCAGGAAATCCAGTCAGATAGAAGAGAAATGGGTCTGGCATCCAGCCCACCCTGACACCAGAATGACATCATGACCCACCAAGATGGAAAGTTTGGGCTCGCTGTTCTGTATTTTTCTAGGCAAGAGCCTGTTAAGTGTTTTTACACTCTTTGCTGATGCAAAGAGCCATGTGAGTTAGGGGAATTGGTTAAAAATATTCAGCTCTGGTTTGTTCCATGAGGGAAAAATCCATCATTTTACATTTTTACATCTTTTCTTTCACACTTACTCCCTCCAAAGGGAGAATGAAAATAAATATATAAATAAAAAGACGGGCGGTGGAGGGACGTTCAAATAAAGCAGAATGATTTTTTTTTTTTTAAATCAAAACCCAAACCTAAAAACAATTAAACAAAAAATACTAAAGAATCCCTTTTGGGTTTTATTTTTTTGCCAAAGTACACTTATTTGTCTCTGTGTGACATTCACAATAACTACATATGCTGCTTTGTGCTGGCTCATCAGCCAGCTCATCAGGGTAGGCACACCAAGCCTCCCAAGAGGCGCCTTTTCAGCAGGTAAAAGACATGACAATGCAGAGACCATGAGCAGGGTCTAGAAAGAGGGGTAGAAAGTCCGCAAGGAGAACTGGATAATGTGTGTAGCTACTCCTTCTGCCAGCATGCATCTGTCTTGTAAATATGGAAATTATCTCTTTGATACCCCAATTTTTATTCTCACAGAGAGTAAAAAGTAAAGGAAAATCAATTGGCGATCCATAGAGTTGCTAAAAGGGCAGCTGTGAAGGAGGACAGGGTTTGAACAACTCAGCACCTAAAATAATGAGCATCTTAGAAAAATGTAACCAGCAAGAATGCAGACAGAACAGCTGTCCAGGCTGCAGCTGAGTCCTGTCTGAGGGAAGACAATGAGTGTTAAGTTCACTTTTCAGTCCTCTCCATTACTGTTCCCTGTGTTAACAAAGTGTCCTTGAAGGGAAAGCAGTGCCAGGGAAAATTCTGACCCTATTGCCTAGCTCAGTATCTGCTGGCTGTCACCTGGCCCAGGCACCTCGAACACCTGGGCATCTCAAACCTCTGACTTCACCAGGAGCTCAATGCCACCCACAGAGACTTCCAAAGCCACCTGGGGATCGGGTTTTTTCTGGTGCTGCCAGAGGGGTCCTCCAGTCCCTAAGACACGGGCAGGTGGAGCAGTGCCTGGGGACCCTGGACCACCCCAGGTCACCAGCTGCAGCCATGGCACATTATCCAAGGGCACCTCAATTGTCTCTAAATAGCCATATGGGACTGACTGGATCATGTCCAGTGGTTTCCAAGCCCCCTACAGCAGCATGGGCAGGTTAAGTTGGGTGGCTACATAAATCAGTGCAGAGCTGGAGATGGAGAAGTTTAGTTTTCACTGTGAGTTAGATTTTCTTAATTCATATGTAAAGTGCCCTACACACTTTTGCTGATACACAGACAATCATTTTAAAGCCAATTAATCTCCTCATCCCACAGCAGGTACCACCTTCTAGTCACCACACAAAATTTCATCCTCTGTGTATAAAAAATGTATGGCAACAGACTTGTCTGCCACATGCCTGCAGAGATAATTAAATGTTGATGCCAGAAAATATGAAGCTGGAGGTTGGCAAAATTTCTCTATGCCTTTTCATCCCTGGCTTTCGAGTTCATGGAAAAGGAAAATGGGAGTTTGGCAATGACAAGAGATTTAAGGGAGTCTGTGAGAACTGTTTTTTTCTGTGAGCAGAAAGGGAAGATTTCATTAATCTTTTTATCTGCCAAAGCACTGCACTAACTTATGCATACCCACGAATTTTGCTCAGTGTGTGATATTATACTACACAACTGCTGGTGGGTTTTTTCGTAAAATATGTTCTAGCTTATTGAGTTGCTGTACCAAATCATTCACTTCTCTGTTTTCTCCCTCCTTTTTTTAATAAACATCACCTGATATATATTATGTAAAGGCTCTCCCCATCTCACACACCACAAAGCAGAGGTGTAAATCCAAACATGAAGAAACAGAGAAACAATATAAACATAAGCAGGCTTGTGTCACAAGCCATGAGCAGAAAATGCAGGATGAGTTTAAAAAAGCACAATGGTTAGAAAATGGCCTGTTTCAGGTGTGCAATTAGGAGCAGAGGTGGGTGATATACAGAGGAAGAAGATCACAGCAGAACCAATCCTTTCACCGGACACCAGCCCCATGGCTTCTGGCCAACATCTTTGTTCACCATCTGCTCTGTCCAGCCTCTTTGGAGAAGACAGTGAAGCAGTATTGTTGGACACAGCACAGGAACCAGGGGCTACTGCCTATACACACACAGGGATGTGTCGGCATGATTTTGATATTTATTTGTTTTGCCGTTTCCTCTCCCTCCTTGTCCTGATGTTCTTGATCTCTTGGTATATTTCATCAGCTCTCTTGACAATTGTATTATTGGCATCTCAATTGTTTTCCTCATGTTTCCTTTTCCATGTGCTTTTGGTGACCTCAGCATCATCCCTGGACTCCCCATGCTTCCTTTTTCAACTGCTGCCACTGCTCTTGGCTTCTACAAGACCTCCCTGCATCTCCCTTCTTCCTACACTGGGCAGCTGAGAAGGTGTGAGCTGCTTCTAATCCCTCCTTTTCCTCTTTCCTGAACAGTCACAGCTCTCAGTCTGACATGCTGCTTTCTCTGCACATCTGCTTATTCTACCTGCCTGTGAATAGCCTTTTCTGCTTTACACATAGGAATTGGGGACATGGAAATAATGTATTTTTGCTCTTCAGATATCATTAGGGACACGAGTTGGCAAGGGATTTACAGGCAAGTCTTTAATGACCTGTTCTAAATCAGACTGCAAGACTCCACTTTCCTCCTTATCCATTATCTTGGCTGGTCCAGTGCTCTCAATGCAGGCAACTGCTGCATTTTTTTCCTATCCCTTCAGCTGGGAGGTCTTCTCTGCCCTTTCTTCATGTTTTGGGGCTCCAAGGCTCTCCCCTTATTTCCACAGTCTTTTCTTTCTGAATCATGTATTTTACATAATATGATGCAATTGCCCAGAGATAATCTTACCCTGTTGCTCATCCTCTTACGTGTCTGTAGGTGTAACATCCATTTCCCTGGCTAAAGCAATCATTATCCTTCTGTAGGGATAATGCTGCAGAGACCCACGTCCCGTGCCTATAACCCTGACTCGTCACTATTGCTGTGATGACTATTGTTCCTTTTTCTCATTCTGCTGTCTGGGTGGGTTTTTATCTTGAAAAAGTAAATCATTCAGGGCAAGGATTTCCTTTTCATTTTGTCCTTGCACAGCACATAGCGCAGCGGGGCTCCAGTCCACAGTGAGCGTCTCAAAGCACTATTGCTAATCAAAGTGATAAAAAGATAAATAAACAAAAAGTGGCAGTAGGTGTAAGCAGCCTGGTTTAGTTTGCCTCTTCTGCTCTCACACAGGTAGTCAAAACTGAATGATAGTGCTGCTGCCAGTGAGAAGATTTACAAGCCATAGTAACTGGCAGTGGGGACAGCAAAATACTGGATACTGGTGCACACAGCCACCAGGTCTGGAATCTCTGTGCTTACCTACAGAATAAATTTACACAGATTAAAAAACCCAGCAGGTACCTCTGCGATAATTATATTCAACAAGTTGCAGACAGCTGGGTTCATATCATCTCAAATGTCTTCCTACGGTTGTAGTCAGTGAGAAAGGCTACCCTTACTTTGGCCACAGATTGTAATTTGCCATATAAATCTCTTCTCCTGTCAGCACCCTTCCTGCGTATTTGCTAGACATGATGAAAAAACAGAAACAGTGTTTTACAAAAATAGAGCAAGGTCATGTTCATTTGACTGAGTTTGAAGTGGAGCTCTTCTCCTTTTTCCTCAAATACTTTTCATTTTCCTGGATTTTACCTCAACCACTTTTCTTAACTGCTTTTCTTAACCAACCCTCTTTTCCCATTAAATTATACATTTGTAGGATTTTGATTGAGATACCAGATGATGCAGAAAAGCAATTGCAGCCTAAACATCTTCCAGAAGCAGAAAATGTGTTGTTTGACTTCAGCAGAGCCAAACACCTCTGTGCTCAGTCCTCTCTCTTTTTCCTGCTCCTGCCCAAGGGGCAGGCAGCATTCCATCTTGCTCATCCAGCAGCCTTCAATGCCAGAGGTGCTTGGTGCTAGGAGCGAGAGGATGACTGGAATCAGATGCCAGGAGATGATGCCCCATGACACTGTCCAGGACACAGCACATGGTGATGTATGGCAGAAAAAAATGGAGGGGGAAAAGAGGGGAAAGGCAGGAGGAAGAGGAAAGGTGTCTTCTGATGTCAGTAAATATTTGAAGTAAATGTAAGATTGATTTTGCAATCTATCTACATTTGAATCCATTGCCGGATGTGGCTTGTTTGGTTTTCATCTGCCAAATCCAACAAATGCTATCAGGGTGGAATTTGGCCACACTTCCAGAATTCCAGTAAGGAAACGATGGTCTAACTGTGGGTACAGAAAAAAATAACAGCACAGAAATCTTCAGAGTTTATAGGAAGAAACATGAGTAACATTAGAACATGACAAGCAAAAAGGGGAAAAACATGACCAAGAAGAAAGTGTATAAATATTTATACACTTATAGAAAGGAAATATCATCATTAAAGAAAGGAAATGTCATCAGCATAGTGGAGGAATGAAAACTGCAGAAAAATAATGGGTCAATAAATAGTGCTCTTGGGGGGGGAAAAAAAACCACTGAACATTTTCCTCACCTCTGAATTAGTTAAAAAAATATATTAACAACAAACCTGTGGAGGACATGTGTGGATACTGAGTCCAAACCAGAGAGTACTGAGATTAATGAAAGAATGCAAAAGAGCCTCTCATGTAGGATACAGACACAAAGTGCCAGGCAAGTATGAGTTAATCCACAGTTAATATTGGAGATTAGGGATCATAAACTGTACATTCTGAGAGAATTATTTATTAATCATGAGTCAGGAGAGTTTTTTGAAAGGCAAATCATGTCAGACAGATGTGGGTTTTCTCCACAAAATATCTTTCTTTGGAAAGATGAGGTAAAACATTGAAGCATATTTTCAATAAACTTCAGATCACATGGATGTGACAGCCAGGGGTGACCTTGGAAAGCCTGACATGAAGGAGAGTCCTGGCTCATGCAGAGGTCAGAGTTCAATGTTATCAGTCCTGATTTTCTCATGGTAATGAAGAATGAATGGGGAAGCACCAGGAGTTTCAGATGGGTGAATTAAAAAGTAAAAATGTGATAAAATTTTTGGTGGGTTACAGAATTAAATTTCAGAGCAAGTTCCAGATCATTTTTAAGAAAAAAAATATTTGTAAGTAAGAAGATGCTGGGGTGAAACAGAATTGATAAATTGAAGTCCTCTCTCTGTCAAAAAACAACTACTTTTGGAACCATGTTATTACTGATTTTGACATAAGAATAATGTGCAAAACGTATTTGGAAGTGATACTAAAACAGAGTTGTTAAGAGATATTCAATACTGTATGTCTTAATTAGTATAGTAACATGAGCAACAATAAAAGGCTCTGAGTTACAAATTAACAGCCATCATACCAGTCTTGCTTTTGCTGCCACAAATTGGAAGCATTTCTAATGAAATAATAAAAAACCCCCCGCTGATATAAAACATACACATATGTGTGTATGGCACTTGGTTTTGTATGATTATATAATTAGGGAACATAGTATCCCCTCAAGGATATAAAAAAGAAAACTGTAACCTTAATTATGGCATTTTAAATTCCTTTTTGCAAACTGAATAATTATCTTCTAGTTAGTTTTGTTTCAAGGGAAAGTAATGACAGGAGCTAATGAGTTGCAGACAAGCAAACACATACAAAATGGGGCTTTAAGAAAAGCAAGAAGGGACAAGACAAACTGCAACCCCCTCTGTGATGTTGTATGTTTTAGCAAGAATTTCTAATTGAGGTCATTTCACTCACCAGAATTAGAACAGCAGCCAAGGGGAAGGCAGAATATGTATCTAAATAATTTAAGGAGGATTACTTTACAGAGAGAGCAATCAGGAGGTGACACAGATATACAACAGAAATTGAGAGGTCAGACAATGCCGATGTGAGCAAAATCCTGCCATCCACATAGACTTTAACTGATGCATGTTTGAGGCTAGCCAAGAACCCAGAGTACTGCGGGGAGCAAAGAATTTGTCAACCATCACATTTTTCTTGCAGGCTGGCTGTGCAGGGCTGTTTGTATTATATCGATCTCTGGGAGGGCTTTTGCCCTTTGGCACATGTTTTCCACGTTTACAGGCCATAAAAACCAGACAGAGTCATAAGCCATGTGAATGTTGTTATATAAATTATATTGTTTATAAAAGCAGAAAAGGTAATTCAAATTCACACTTGCCAACTAGTTTTGTGATTAAGAAATGCCCTCTCTGTCATCAAGCTCCCCTCCTCAGAAAGAGAACATGACAGAAACATTTCAAATGGCAGAAAACTGTAGTTATGGAGACTCCACCTTCCACACCTAGTCCAAACACTCTGCCCAGAAGGGCTGGTAAAGTTATATTTCTTCTTACCTTTGTGAGGTCACTGTCAAACAATTATTATGTAATCTTGTAAGGCTTACCTGAAAAAATAAAAACCAAATCAATTTGGATTAAGTCATCTCATGGCTGGTGAAAGAAGGTTCGTGGTTTATACAGCCATGAAGCGATGTGAGAAGCTAATATCCATCAAAATTCAGGAAAAGGATTTGTGAAATTTCATAATGAAACTTAGTATTTGTTTATTTTTGGCTTTCATTTAGACCCCTCCAACCACCCTCAACACGTTATGCACTATGTTATCCTCATTTCACGGCACTTAAATGTAGGTTAGGAAAGAGTTCACACGGACTGCCTGCCAACCCAACAAGAGAGTTTGGAACCACGAACTAGTGGGGAGTATCCTTCCCTTGGTTTCCCTGCTATGGTGTCTGGACAATGCTGCCTCCTGTTAGCTCCTTATGCACACACAGAGAGCACACACAGGTGCAAACACTGAAAAGAAGGGTCCCTCTCTCAAAGAATGGCTCATTGAGCCTGAACGACTTCACATTTAGACTTCAGCCTTCTTGGCTTCCACCCAGTGCCTGCTTCCAAAGAGCTGGGAGCCCAAATCAATATTGTCTATAACTTCTCAGCTTGGCAATTGCTCACACAACAAACAGGCACTTTGTGTGCTTCTGCAGAAAGAAACAATCCTGCACCACTGAAGAACATTTCTTCTGTCTTTCATTCTTTGACTTAATTGAATCCTGGCTTTGTCCCTTATTGCTGTTATAGAAATACTGAGACAGAAGTGTTGTCTAGCAGTACAAGCAAGAAAAACAAGCTAAGTACAAAATTGCAATCCTAATCCTAACATAACTTGCTTGGTCAAATCTGAATCCATCTCCCTTCAAAGTCAAAGAGTGTTTGTAGATGGTGAGGAATTAGGGTAGGCAATAAAGATCTCTGCTTACTATCAGTTTGCAAGCTGGCCGCATTTAATACTGTTATCTGAAATAAATTATTAAAATCATCAATGATAATGTTCTGGCTGAGCCTAAAAATAAGGGCATATGAAGTAGTGAAGGAGGCAACTCATTTATACATGGCAGTCCAGGGAGTTCATAATGTAGGAGCTGGATCATGTTTGTAGGGAGAAAGAGCACAGTGATACATAAAAGCTGGACAGCAGGACACTGAAAAGGATGAGGATTATCAACCTGGGCACACAGCTGAGCATTCCGTGCAACAGTGTGGTTATGCAGGTGACATGAGAAAATACCAAGAAGGTGGAAGAATCGTTTGCATAAATCCAGTGAAACTCTCCCAGCAATACTGTGCCCGTTTCAGAGACTCCTGCAAATGTGTTTCTGTACAGAAGGGGTCGATGGGCCAGTTTGGTCTCCTGAGGTGTCCATGGGCTAATTCTAGAAGGTCTGTAAAAGAGCACAGAAAGAGTAGGTATATGGAAATTTCTAGAAGTCCATTTACTAATTAAAGTGAAAATTGCTTTTCTGGTATGACCTCCTGTATAAAAGAGTTTTTATGGCAACAAAGAGTCTGTGAGAAACCTTAGGAAGCCATTAGATGGCTAGGAGCTCCTGGTATTAAAAAGAGTGGATCTCGGCTCAAAATGGAGCTTTGTAGCTGCAGCTCCAAACTGTTGGATCTTGTTAAGCCTGTAGGGGAAGGAGCCCTCCAGGATCAGATTTCTGTTCTTGGTGTAGCTATGTAGGCTGTGGTCAAGTCTCTTCTGGGGTTGCTGTTACTCAAGGCAGCATCCTCCTTTCTGGAAGTGCAGCCTACTCATCTTCTCCCTACAAGAACCACTTCACTTTTGGCTGTACTAAAGCACACAGTATTTGCAGGCTCCCATTTTAAGGTGTAACTTGTCTCAATGGTGTGTCTTCATTATCCTCTCTCCCCAGCCTTCAATAATATTTGTAGATTCGCTTTTAAGTCATTCACACAGCCAAGGGTTAGACAGCACAGGTCAAGAAAGCCAACAGTTTCCTCCTGAAGATAGCCCTCTACTCAACAGCAGACTTTAGACCTAGTATGTTACTGTATTTTTAATATGACTTGTTATTTGCAATAATTGTCAATAAAAAAATTTATTACAATATCAAATACCTCAGAGAAATACGAATAAATTATTTCCAACACCTCTGCCACTAAACAAATAGATTTGGTACCATGATGGTATTGAACAGTTTGTTTCCCTTAAGCCTAAACTGATTACTGTTAAGTGTAGTTCTTTTTTTCTGCCTTGTTGCTTGCACTATTTTGCTCAGGCTCACTGTCTACGTCAGGCTGATATATCTATAATTACCAATATCTGTATCTTCTTTTTCTCCAGGCAAGCCTTTCTAGCATTCCCATGATTTACCAACTTTAATAGCTCACACATCTCCTCATCCAGCTCTTTAAAGTTCTTGCTGCACCCAGACCTACTGGTTAAAAACAGCCAGCTTATTAGCTCTGCATATTGCCAAGTTACTGTTGGAAGGGAACAGATTTCATCTTCACCCTCTGTGAATTCTTCATGCAGACTTTTCAAAAAAACACTTGGAACAACAAGATATATTGAAACTATTTGACATTTCTACATTAAAAACATGTTTTTATAGACTAGAATCATCGTTAGGAATTTTTTGTATTACGAGACATACTAAAACCTTTTCTTTACTGCCATTCACCCTCTTGCCTTAGGTTTTTTCTTGGTGTCCTGTCACTTCATTAAGACTTTTTGTGGTTTTCCATCCTTCTAATTTATATTCTTTACTATCTCCTTTCCCTCTGTGTCTGTGTGCATTTGTATTCAGCTACATTTGCCTATTTCAAGCCAGTCTGGTTCTTTTTACCAATGCAACATTTTTTCTCTTGGGCAGCTGTGTGGTTTTGGGGCATGCAGTAAGCAACTGTATAAAATTCCCTATTACACTTCCCATTTTAAGACCATGAGAACAGCTGGAAAGAGTGCAAACAAAGGCCCTCCACAGTGACCCTCCAGCAGTGGCCAGTTTGCCTGGAGTACAAACAACCGAGCATCACAAACACAGGTAGTACCTCCCTCTACCTCCCTGCCAATCCCTCCGAGCCCTACATGCCCCTCCAGGCAGTCTGGGCTGGTACTGGGGGCCTTTACTGGGTCTTTCTTCCCTTCCTTTGCCTGGTTGCTTCTGGAATATATGTAGACTTTTAGCGGCCACACAAGCTGCATGACAGGAAACATCCAAGTGTGTGAGAGGACAGATAAAAAGCGCCCCTTTTTGTTCACTCTGTCTTTTCATTCGATGCCTCCCTCATTATTGCACTCAGTCATTGCCATTCAGCTTTTCTGCCTCATTTTCAGTTGCATTCTGCCACCTTCCCTCCTCAATCAACTCTTTTCCAAGCTGACAAAGTCTAGTCTATTTAATCACTCCGTGAATGAAAGTATTTTCTCTATATCTGTGATCATTCTTCTTGTCCTGCTCTGAACTTTTCTACTTCTTCTCTGAACTTTTCTACCTCTTCTTTACTCATTTTGAGCTGCAGGGAAACAAAACTACTGCGATGTCTTGCATTTCAAGTTCTTTCTCTAGGATGATTTGGCTTTTAAAAGTTTTTAACATCAGGAAACTGAGTTTTTAAACTACTAAGTTTTTCTATGTTACTGACTTGGGTTTTAGTTTTTATGAATGTAATAGAGACACTGAAGCCACCACCACTGCACTCCAGAACCAGACAAGTTTCAGCTCTGTGCCCAATGAACTCTTCTTTCTGAGTTAATGACTAATCCAGAGCTATATGAGGCTGAATGCAGTCCCCAGGCAGGGAATTGCCAGCTATGGGGTTGGCAATTCTGAGGAAATTTTGTGCCTGCCTAATAAAAGCTGAAACCAGAAAAGGTTCAGCTGGAAGCTGCAAGAATAGTCCAAGATGGGACAACCAGGCTTTGTAGTAAAAGACTAACAAATCTTAGTGCTTTTAGTTTATTCAAGCGAAGACAAAAGGTGACTTGATCCTGACTTACAAATTATTATGAAAGAGATTTCTGGTGGCAGATGGATCTGTAATCTGGTGATGTAAAGGCATAATAAGATTCCATGACTGAAAGCTGAAAGACTAGAAACAAGAAAAAAATGTTAGCAGCCAGGGTAATTATCCAAACAGCTTAAAGGGATGTACTGGATTCTGATGTTTTCCAACCATAATTAGCTGTCTTTTTAAAAGATGTGCTGTTGCTCAAGCAAAAATTATGGTCTTCATGCAGAAATAATCAGAACAGAGTTTTTAGCCTGTATTAAGCCACAGGTCAACCTAGATGATCTTAATTACCCCCTTGGCCTTAAGATCTATGAATCTAGAAAAGTGGAGATAATGGCATGTGTTCAACCATCTTGTGTTTTGAATGAGAAAAACTGGAAGAACTGTGCACAGTAAAAAATTGCTTCTACACATTTAGTCCAATTTTTTTGCTCATAACATATCTGGGGACAGACCATTAACTCCTAAATCTATTTCTCAAATGTGACAGACAGCTGTCTTGCCCAATATTTGACTTGGAGCTTGTAAGCTGTGCTGCCTAATTGGTTAGCTAACAGAAAATGGGCCAGTTTACCTCTGTGACTGATTAGCATGGAGGCAAAGCAGACAAGCATATTTAAACATTTCAAGTTCAGTCTGGGTGACCACATATAGGAACATGATTTTGAAATCCTTTTCTTTTAATCACGCTCCACCATGTCTCCTCATGGTGACTGAGGGGTAGGCAGAAAAAAATTTGTAAGCACTACTTAAAGCAGATTCAATTATTTGAAATGTTAAGGTCTAATCAAGCCATAGTCACAATGTTATGTTGCTCATCAGTCATACAAGTCTAGGCCTAAGGGTGCATTTTGTTTTGAAAATTAACAAATTTCCTAGCCCCTTGCTTATACAGTAGGTATGCAGTGAGCTAGGAGCTAATGTAATCGAAACAGCAAACACTGACGATATCAGGTATTTCAAAAAAAGACTCAATGCAGGCTGATATTCAGGGAAGGAAATATAGCATACTGGGGAAGAAAACAAGAGCAGGGGAAACTCATTTGGGTTTCAGTTAAATACTACAAAACCGACACTGGAGTGTTAAGATGGGGTAACCACAAAGAGGAAGCTCTGTTAAAGAAAAACACCTCTTTCAAAGCAGATCCTCTTTTGCTAATGAAGCCCATTTAAATGATTTTAGGACTGTAGAAAGATGTCCCTTGTGGTGTTGAGGTGCATTTGAGAGTGGTCTACTGTGGAAAGAGGAGAGCTCCTCCAAGACCAGGGAACCATCAAGTCCTGCCTGTGATGCTGGACCCCAAAGGGAAGGCACAGCAAAAGCAAAGAAGTGGCTGGTTTTTTAGGAACATGTGAAAAACAATGCACTTATTGAGCAAGGCTTTTACTACCATGCTCTGGTAACCTGTGCTTGTTACCCATCTGCCTCCCCATCCTGAACACACACCATCCATCTCCACGCTGCCCACACCTCTGTCTGCAGGGCTCATCCTGCAGCCAGGACCCCACCTCATCAGCTCCCAGGCAGTGAGGCCAGGCCGTGGCAGTAGGGGGGATGCTCCATCCTCACCGAACTCCAAGGGACCTGCTAGCAACCTGGACCATCAAAATATGAATCAAAAACCTGGTGCCCCTCCAAGTGCCAAGTGCTTTCTGTCTCAGGCACGTGCACTCTGCTGCCAGGAGATGCAATTGTGACATGCACAGACACAGCCGAGGTGGTCGTGGTCATGAAAGCACAGGGAGGTACCCAGGCTGCCAGCAAGCTTTGACAGCCCACAGTGACATCTGTGCTTCTGCAGCATCAGATTTTGCAGCCCACCGCAGACTACCAGCAGTCTGGGTAGTACAACACGTACTTCGATGCTGTCTTTCAGCAGCAGTGTGGAGATATTCCACGCAGGAGCCGAATGCCTGCAGATGATTACAGCAGCGCAGTCGAGGGCGATTAACAGCTGTTTAGCCTGCAGTGAGCTTGTGAAATGAGCTCAGTTTATATTACACAGAGGCTTCAGGGAGCAGTGGGGAAAGCTGTGACAGGCAGGAGGGAGTAACTGCCCGTGTCAGGGGCCATTTCATTTTTCACCTGTTAGATGGCTTTCCTATTACATCTGCAGCCTGATGTGGAAATTACGCCTGTTCTATGCCTCCGGTTCAATGCCAAATTGGAGGAAATTTATGGCTGCCCTAATTCCATGCACTTTCTGATGGGAGATGTAACATCAGTTACCAAACCGCTCGCTTCTGCCAGCTCCTGGGGGGAGTGGTGCCCCCTGATGCTTGGTAAAAATGTGATGGTTTGGACCAGACTAATCTCTGCTCTGTTAGTATCAAGAGCTGTAAGAGCATCTGTGCTCCTGGAGACACGCTGTAGTACACAAACAAGAAATAATGCAGTAATTTCCCTTTTTGCAACCCATGAAAACAAACGTCTGAGTCATAAAACCTTTGAAATAACTGAGAAATACACATGCAGGGCAATGTTCAGCCAGCTGAGCACACCTCCTGCTGTCCTGCCTTGCAGTCAGGCAGGCTGCCTTCTCCTCTCTCCAGTCACAGTGGCACACAGGCTACATATCTCATCTACTTCCTGGTGTTTGGGAGATGCAACATTCAGGTGTCTCACCCATCGCTGTGGGAGCCTGTGTCTGCCCTTGCAGAAGGAGGCTGCTTTTACACCTGCTGAAAGCCACTGATGCCAGCAAAAACCTTCCTCTTGTCTCCAGTGACAGCAGGAGGGCAGACACAGACCCTGACAAAAGGTCTGGTTGTCCTTCCCTAGCAAGAAGAGCACTTACTGGCACGTTTGCAGCCTGTTTACAGCCCATGCAATCTTGCAGCACTGGCAGTAAATGCCCGGGCTGTCAGGCTACACTTTAACTTATTGCAGTCTGAGCAGCCAGGACAATAACAACTGCCTCCACAGGGTGCTTCCAGCCAGCAAAGCTGCTCTTCTGCTTCCTTCTGGGTTTGGTGTTTGAGTTAAGTGGCAGCTGGGTTGACCCCAGCTCTGGATGCTGAGCCACAAAGAAAATATTTCTTTGCCAAAAACAATGTCCAGGGCTTATTCTGCCGTCACCAGTGGTGGAACAGTGCTAAATTTCTCAAAATTGGTTCAATCCTAGTCATGACCCGGACAATCATATGTAATGCTGCCTCTAAGGAAACAGTCTAATTTTTTCCCAGTTGTGATCTAACCCCACAGCAGGCTGTGGATGTGGAAGGATTTTTGTGATGGGGAAAGAGAATTGGGTGCTTTCGTCCCAGGAACTGGACAGGGGTGGCTATGGCAGGCAGAAATTCAGATTCATGTCTAGTCCAAACCCACAGCAGCAGCTCCTTCCTTTCAGTTCTCCCTTCACATTCCTGAGGTTAACACGGATGGTCTAACAGGCCAGAAATGGGCCCTGGAAAAAGGCCACCTCTCCCTCTCTTTCTCTCTCGCTTCCTCCCTCCTTTCCTTCCCTGGTGCTGACTCAGACCTTCAAAGCCAGCCCTGAGCCCTTTCTACACCACAAGGCTAGGGAGAGCTGGCAGTGTGAAAATTCATGAAAGTTCATGGCTTCATTTGAGGGATTTTGAAGGGTTGTTGCACATCAATGGGCTGACAGAGATGCTCAGGTATAGCTCACTTGGGATCTGTTTATCTACAAAATCAAGCATGCTATTTCCACCACTTGCTGTGTGAAGGGCGAAGAAATGGGAGATATGAATGCAATACCTGTTCTTTGATTAGTGTGGTTTGTACGTCAAGGTTTTGTTAGCTTTTACTGCCCTACTGACTGCTGTCTCCAACTGCCTGACACTCACCTCCTCTCTAACAGCCCCTCTGCTTGCTCTGCTTTCCTTCCTGCTGGCTTTTTGTGAACCTCTTTATTGCCGACTCCAGCGAGATGATAAAAATTGGCATCTGCTGCTGGACATTTCAGGTTTATTAGATCTGTTAAAAATAATCTTTAACTCCGTAATATGCACAGGGCTGGGTAACGATGGGGAAGCAGAAGGGGCTGCCCCAGGGTCCCTGTGCATGCACCATTTACACTGGGTCAGTGCCGGGGGGCAATTACCATGGGGTGAGCAGAAGGAGGGGCTGGGAGGTGATTTACAGGCTGGCTGTGCATACACATCTGTCCACCTGCCTGTCCATGTGTACTTGCCATGTCCATGGGCACATATTCCAGATATGGATATTCACCTCAGAGACTTTTACATCTTACTCAATGCCCATGACTCCTTTTAAGTGCTATTATTCCATGTATTACCCTTAGCTTGGTCATTGTCCCAAAGCCTTTGAAAGGCCAAGATCAGGACTTGGTCATCTCTGTGGTATTTTCTTTTCTCCTTCTTCTAACCCCAAGCAGCTCTTAGTCGACTGTTTGTGAGCTCTGGGTACTCCATGAGGTTTCTTGCCTTCTCCTGCTGGTCTTACATTGAGCTTTTTCTCCTATGTGCCTGCAGTTAGAATTCTGCCTTCTACTGAGCTGTGGGGAGTTCGTGGCTCTCCTCCACAGGGGTCTGCCTCACCTCAATGGATGTGCAGGACCTCACCTCCAAAATTAGTTACATGCTGAAATAAATACCTCCAACTTCTGCCTGTTGGAGACCTTGGTTCTTTCTTTCCATAGGCCCATACAAAAAGGTGAGTATAGAGCATGTTCCTAATGTGGGAAATAAACATTTTTTCTTCTTCCTTTCCCTCCAGCAAACAAAACCAGGAAGAACTGGGACGTTTCACTCCAGCATGACCAGAAACGTGCTACTGAACAGAAAAGCTGCATAAAACTCTTCACACCAGGAAAAACATGTGTTCCAAAATGTCCTGAGAATGTGGAAATGAGAGATAATCACAGAAAGTGCTTTAAACTTCACAGAGTGGTCAATGTTAGCAATTTGCATAATAACCCTGGAAAATAAGCTATTATGCTTCACGACAGCAGCAATAATTACATGCTAGAGCTGGTCATTATGAGAGTTAACCACTGATTAATTAGTCTGTTTATATTAAAAAACAAGGCTGGCGTCAGTAACTAATAAATTGCCTGTGTACAGCTGTTACCAAAAAGATCACTTGTTAGAAAATTGATTAAGTAATTTTTAAATTGTTTAAATTAAATTTCAGTAATTAGACTCCCCCAGCTTATTTCCCTCTTTTTATGGAATGGGGAAGAAATAAACAGGCAGTGAGTATGTAGAGGTGATTTGAGGCAACAAAAGTATGACTGGAAATCTATAGGAAAACAAATATCTGTTGCAATCCTCTTGTCCTCCTAAAGCTTGTAGGAATCTAGAGAAAATTAGATTTTCATTTTATTTTATTTACTTTGCCGCGTGGAGACTTGGTGCCTACTTCACTCCACTTGGTGAATTCATAATAGGGACAGAAATGCTCAAATCAGTACATCTTTCTGTGCTCGCTCCATTTATTATGCAAGATATTAGCCAGCCAAGCGATGCTATGGGGGGCAGTTTACAGCTTAATCATAAAATCTCACAGCTTCATAGTGCCAGGTCCTCTCTGGAAAGTTGCTGTTTGTCTTTTTCTGCCTGTCCCCTAGGGGGGCCTTACCCTGTGCCCACCCTGAGCTTAGCGGGAGGCAGGGGCAGGGGACAACCCTGCCCACGAAAGGGGAGCAGCACCCATGGTGACAGCAACAGGGCTGCCTTCTCTGCACCAGGCTCTTGACATTGCCAGTGTGACAGATCCAACAAAGCTTGGCACGAAAGAGAAAGAAAAGTTCTTTTGTTCCTGGAAATCCAGTGATAGGGGGGTTGCTGTAAAGGGCCTCCTTAAAATGTTGCCGCGCTCTGCATTACCAGTCATTACTGTACAGCCTGCTCTTAGAGAGGGCTCTTGGGCTTCCATCACACAGGCCTTCTGCATTGTCTCCCCTATCCATAAGGTCACTTTGCTAATGACTCCATTGATCCATACCTTTGCGTGGTTCAATATGCCATTTTCTGCCATGCTATTTCAGTGGTGTGGAGCTTAGCTTCGGGACAGAGCCATCCAGGCATGACACTAAGTTCTGCTGAAATACAGCTGTTTGACAGCTTCCTGGCTAAGATTCAGCCTTTAACGTATTTGCAGGCTTCAGGTCCAGAAAGGCAGTAAAGTAATAAAGCCAGAAAATCAGAAAAGAAGAAATAATCACATTCTGTTATCATTCAAGGCATTAACTACCGGTACCACACCTAAAATACAGACACACACATATATATATATGCGCACACACACACCTCCCTTGCCCATTATGAAAACAAAACCACCTAATCCATAAATTGACATCAAAAGTTTCCTCCCCTACAGAACATTCAATTACATTCAATTTATATCCATAATCCACCTGTGTGGCTCTGCTAATAATAGTTCTTAGAGGCATTTTTCCTTCCTCTTTAGAAAATGCGATTGGTTTTTAATTGAGAAACAGTATCACTGGGGAATGGCAAACCCAGTGTTATATCCCCTGGAGATTTCAAAGCATGCAATACAATCACTAGCGGTATGAGCAGTGTAAATGTGGATCTGCTTAATCCCTGTTAATCCCTGGGTTTTTCAGCACATTGGCGTAACAACACTTGCACCTCCCAGCTGAGGCGCCCTTGAGTAGACAGCTATGAATACATCAGAAAAAAAGTATGGATGGGTTCAGAGGGAGAAAGGATGCACACTCTGGGAGAAGAGATGAAGGATGTCTGAACACATGGCCAGGTGCTTGCTCTCCTGCAAGGGGAAAATTTCCACTTGCCCTTTTCAGCCACTCATTGTGAATCACTAACAAGTGACTCCTGCTCTTTATTTTCCCCCCAGTGATTAGTCCTGATGAGAAGCCCCTCATTTTTGTGACCCTATGTCTGAGAAGAAAAATTTTTTTCTGTTGGGCACAGACCTTGCCTCCTGGCCTGGACCGCAACTGCCAGTGAGCTGGAGTGTGATGGACTGGAGATGAATTTGATGCAATGTCTCATCAGTAACCGTGCTGCGGCTGTTTTCACCTCGTGTTAGTTGGCACCTGCCTCTGGGGCTTTCAGCACAACTTCCCCATCGTGTCCAGCACATCCTCCCCTAGCAGCAGTCTGACTGCCAAGCCCCTGACAGTGAAGGAAGAACACTTGCCGGTAGCGCTCCCTTCCAGCAGAAGAGAAGAGATAGGAAGGGTGGGAGGAGGGCTGCCAGGTGCCACTGAGATTCGTGACGGCATCAACAGACTCGCAGAGCTGCTGCCATGGCCAGCCAAGCCCCTCACAGGACACCCAGAATCAATGTCCCTGCTTACCCACACACACTTTTGTCCTCCCTCAGGCTCCTAGTTGTCCTTCTGTACACATGGCTAATCCATGTCTATTTCTCCTTCATTATTAGGCTGCCTTGCAAATGCTTGTTCCTATCGATCCCATTTTCCAGACCTTTTTCTAACACCCCTGCCTCCAGGCAGCCCTGTAGACCTCACACAGAAGCTGTCTAGACAAATTCAGAAAAACTTGGAAAGCACTTGGATGGTATCGCAGGAGGTTAGGCAGGAAAGTTAATCAGGAAATTGCTGTCCATTTCCTCCGCAGCACAGTTTGAATTGCGGATTGTAAATAAGGCATGAGATGCACTCTGAATAATGAAGAGAAATGATGAAAAGTATGAAATGGCTGATCATGAGATCACAATTTATTTTGGATGGTGAATGTAGGAGAGGTTCCCAGGCAAAAATTAGTATGCAAGTATGTAGGTACAAGATGAAAGATGGTATCATAATACATATGAAAATAGGAATCAAATGGATTTTGCCCAGACAATCCTAAGTCTAACCATTCTTATATTCCAAGAGCTTAATTTTGCTGTTTTAAAATCCTCTTACATTCAGAGGATCAGGGTCTTATTTTGTTAATCGCTTGTATGGAAATGTTCCCAATGTGGAAAAGAAATTCAGTGACCAATAAAGTAGACAAAATAGCATTTCATGTTTTTGTCATTTCGTTGACATTTGACTTGTCTGTATATTGAAGTGTGGGGTTTCAGCCATTTCTTTACTTAAGAGAAAAAGAGCTTTGCTGAGCAAGAAAAGAAACATCCCAGGAAAAACCTAGTCACATAAAAAATGTTCTTTACTTTTGGTATATTCAGCATTTTTCCTGAGTAAAGTTCACCGAACACTCACATGAATAAAGTAATTTTTTTATTTAATTGGATTGAGCCTGGAGAGAGAAAACCAAATAAATCTTTAAGTGAGGACGGGGAAGGATAGGGGGAAATTCTTCAAGGTAAGGTGAGTAACACTCTCATAGAAATTTGCTATGGCAGAGTATTATTTTTGATGCTGGATCATTTTTCCGGACTCACAGACTT
Organism: Struthidea cinerea; assembly: GCA_013397865.1. Lineage (NCBI taxonomy): Eukaryota > Metazoa > Chordata > Aves > Passeriformes > Corcoracidae > Struthidea > Struthidea cinerea. Next base: position 320,216 of record VZTI01004732.1, read on the forward strand.
AAAGGCAGAACGTTGCCTATCTCATTCATAACACAGGTCATAGGAGTTCATCCAGCTGGTCCTGCTTTAGGACCATACCCGAAAGAGCTGAAATTATCACAGGCCGACTCTGCTCCAGCAGAGTGCTGGCATGAGGAGGATCCTGGGGTAGGCTACAAGATTTCTGCACTATCCCACCAGATTGGATCCTTTCTATTTCATCAGCAGAGGTTTATTTGTTCATCAGCAGTGAATTCAGCATACCCAGAATCCTTTTTGGGTTTGGAGGCTCTGGGAGCTAACAGAAGACTTAGAGTGCCCTATTTAGAGTACCCCATGACTTCAGCGCTGGGATGAAGCTGGAAAAAATTGAATCCCTTGCTGCTTCCTTAAAATTAGAGACTCCATCCCAGCTGAAGGCAGCCTAGCTACCAGTGTCATACATGCCTTCAGGTATAGCTTGGGATGAAACAGCAGTGGTTCAGGCTGCAGTAAGCGCTACAGATTTCCAGGCACAATTTTACACGGCCTCCTGGGCTCTGAGCTGCCATGCTTTTATTGCTAGTGGTTTACAAATTAGCTGCATCAAGACTAGATCCATTCTGCTTGTGACGGCTGCAATCGCAGCCCAGTAGCTTGAGCAGCTTGATCTCTTTTGCTCTTTTAGGTCAGCAATGAGAAGGATAAATGATCTGCTCTGAGCAGTCTTTCTCCATGATGTCCCACAGCTCAACCTCATCCAGACGCACGAAGGAGAGTTGGAGAATGGCAGCCTGGTGTGTAGATGGTAAGCACATCCACGCTCCCATATTTCCGTGTGCCAGTTCATTTCAGGACTATTGACTTCTGCAGGGATTTAACTTCAGGGTCAACATGAGAATTAGATGAAAGAAACATTGACTTTGGTGAGCTCCTTTGTAGGGCTGGGAAAGGAGACAAGACTCTTTAACGATAGCAATTATCCTGAAGGTGTTGGCAAACCCTGTCAGTCAGCAGGCAGCTTTTGGCTATAAAGGAAGCAGGGGAGTGAGTGTGATGGTGATACTTGAGTGCTCTGCACCTTTTCGTTACTACCTGTGAACGAGCTGGTAGGTCTTGCAGAGTGGTGTCCTCATTACGAGATCGGAAACTGCCAGTGTGCATGTCATGTTGGTAATCCCAGGAGAGAAATCAGAAGCTCATCTGGAACAAAAACGGCTCACCTTCGCAAGGATGCATCCTCCAGAGCAGGATGGAAGCACATCAACAGCATGCTGTGATTTGACACAGCAAGCACAGCTACTGCCCAGGATGTGCACAAACTGTGGTTGGAGAGGGAGTCAGGATGAGGACTTGTTAATCCAGCATATCTCAAAAGCGCTATAAAAATAGGAGATATCTTATTTACAAATGAGATCTTATTTTTAGCACTGGGGAGAAAGGAAGTGCGGAGGGCTGTGACACTGTTGTTCACACTTGTTCATTTACCCAGGCTTCCCCCGGAGAGACCAGCAGCGAGCACAGGCTAGTAGAGGAGGCTTGCAGTACGAGAGCCAGTTTACACAATTTGCTTAGGAAAGAAGACCTTTTGTGGTAGTCAGAGCAGCACAAAACATGTTGTTCTTCACTATGGGGTGAGATATCTCAGGCAAATGCTACCTATTGAACGAGGAGATGAAGAGGACCAGATGGAAAGAAGAATTTCCTTTTCTAGGATCCAAGAGAGTGGGCTGATGCTGTTGCAAGCGGAGATGAAGGCTGAGTTGGAGAGTGAGGATCTGGCTGCAGATCTAAAATTTGTTGGGTGGAGGGGGAGAGATGTGCTGGCCCAAATGTTCGCAGAGAAACTGTAGGACGAAGAAAACTAAAGGTACTTTTAAATGAAGTTCTGACCTTCAGCACAGTAACACCTGCCTTCCGTCTGTGTGCTTAAGTCAAGATGTTCGTGCCGTAAAAAACACAGATGAGAGCACCCCACCCTACATTACACTGAGAGGATGGTATTCACTTATTGACCATGGCAGTCCAGCTGTCAGAACATCTCCCTGGCAGCACTCAGGCCCACCCTCCCTCACTGGGCCCATCCCTCAGGTGGGGACAGTCAAAGCCTGCAGCTATACCAGCATTCTGTTTGCCTGTGATGCCCCATGCCCCTCTGTCCCTGTCTCCTCCTGTACACCAGATCTTCCAGCCTTGTCCAGAACCTTGGTCCCTTCCCAACACTCACTGTTCCTTGCCTCTGCACCATCCTGGCAATGAGGGCACCCTTGACATCTTTCCTCCACAACTCTTGTGTCCCCACAGGGTCATTCCAATCCATAGCTGAGAAGGTTTTAACTGCATGCTCTCGACAACTGGCAGTGTGTCCATGCTGCCCATTGTCCAGCACTGACACAGGCTGGTGATCCCCTCCCCCTCTCCCGAGATAGCTGCACTTCAGAGGCAGCTGCACGGCTTTTTATAGATGGGACTTAATGCCACTTGACGGACCACAGCGCTGTTTTTGTGCCAAGTTAGCACAGCCTTAGTATTCTGCGCGTGCGAGTGCTTCACCCAAGACTAGTTGCTGAAATATAAATACCACTCAACCAAAGTTATTTAGAACTTCAGTTGGATCGACCCGATCCCAGCCAATTATTTTCCCTGACAGAATTAATTAGACTGCATATAAAGTGAGTGAGATGTGAAAGACAGGTCTGCAGAACTACTTACTCCATTAACAGTTGGTTTGGAAAAAAAGAGGCTCTGTCCTTGACTTGGCTGTGCCACGGCCCCGTCAAGAAGAAGGGAATCAGGGTTTTCGCATGGGAAGCTGCTCTGCTGGCAAACACAGTTCACTTGGTGTTAGTTTGCATCAACAAGCTCCCTGCTCTCTTATATTCATGAAGATAAGGGCTGGCTGTGTAAACGCTGTTGCAGAATCCAAACTCCCTCCCTGCTCAATACAACTGTTGCTCAGACCTCTGTGGAGCTAATTTATTGCCAAAGAGAGTGAAATGTAAATAGTTGCAGCAGGTACGCGAGCAGGCGTTTCTTCACTGAGTATTACTTGGAGAAGAGCCAATCGGTGCCTGTACACAGCGCTGGAAGGAGCAGCTTTTCAAGCGTGAGAGAAAAGTAGGACTGGCTTCAAAAGCAATGATTATTTTATGGGAATGACTCCAGCAAGGTGGGGAGGGACTGAGAAACTCATTTTTTCAAGATCGAAACTCACACTCAAGTTTCCTTGGGACTCATTCTCCTCCAGAGCTCAAAAAAACAATGAGAGCAGCTCTGCAGCTCCAGTTCTACGTGAGTACTGGGCTCTGGGGAGACAAACATCCCAGTGACTTGGTATAGACAAAGTCTATTTTTTTTTAAACACAGACCTTGAGGAAAAAGATGCAACTGAGACACAGGGCTGGGGCAGAGATTTCCGTCCTCTGCACAGGGAGAGGAGTTCACACCATCCCACTGAGCCACCCTGTGCCTGTCTCACGACTGCTTCAGTAACAGAGGTCTGGTTGCACCAGGGCCTGTAGAGATTGGGGAACCATCCCCAGCCCCAAGAACCAACATTTTACATCTCACAGCCAGTGAGCTCTGGCCCTCTGCATTCACCATCCTCTCACCAGGGCTCTTCCTGTGTATGTCACTGTCCCTGGTGTTATAACGGAAAGAGGGATTTTCTCCGGTGGCAGATGAGCCCCTTGCATCCTCTTCTTTTCCAAGACCAGCTTCTTTTCAAACTCACAGCCTAGGTGTCCAGCCTTGTGGGGAGGGAGCCTGGGATGCCAGGGAAGATACCACCTTGTCCCTGCAAACAGCTTCATCTCAGATGTAGTTTCATGCCATTGTGATCCTTTCTCCACTGGCTCTTTGGATCTAACTCCTCAAGGGTGGGTTAATATGGGAAAAAGATGACCTACAGAACATCTAATAGTTGTAAAACATATTGCACATAACCTACAACACCATCACCCAGACTGCAGGGCAGACCCCTCCACAGCACAGGACTGCCACTGCCACCTCTGCCGGGTCAGACAGAGCTTGGGACTCTGCTGTGGTGCAGCAGAAATCAAAGGTATTAGTTCCTATTTTGTGAGGTTATTTTAAGCACCATTATCCTGTTTCCTGAAACACAGTAACGCTTTGCAGTTAACTGTGCTTTGGGGAGGAGGAATAGACTATATAGTCTCCCAATATCTCTCCCCAGTTCCATAGCCTGTCTTGAGAAGGAGATCAGAGCAATCTTGAGAGGACTCCATTCCCTACACTCTCTTACCTGCTCTGGAAGGCTTTCAAGTGAAGGCAATTCTGCAATATCCTCCTTCTCCCCATGTGCAGGGTTTACAGCTCTCCTACAGGCTGTAGGATATTACAGGAGATTACACCTAATCTTAGGGTATGTTTCTATATATTACACCAATTATTTCTCATCCTGCCTGTAGGAGACAAACAGGAAAGTGAAAAACAGCTCTCTGTTTATTGAAAGCTTTGTTATTCCCCTCAGTTATCTACTTTCTAGACAAAACCAAACCCACTTATCTTGTGCCTTCTGAAACTTTTCCTTTTTTTGCTGCTTTGCCCAGATTGTCTCTGACACGATATCCAAATCTGGCCACATTGCACCAGGTGGGATCTCAGCAGCACTGGGTGAAGTGGTATAAGTAGCTCTCACACTGTCTGCCTGCTAACACCTCCTACCCAAAGATTCACCTTTCTCAAAACACCAACATATTATTGGCTTGCTCAGTTTGCAGTAAGCCAGAACCCCAGCTCCGGTTCTTCCGTACTGCTCTCTCAGCATTTATTGTGCAATCTGTTTTTATGCATTTGATTTCAATGTGTAATACTTCCAACTTTTCTCAAAATAATTCCATCTCACTGGGCCCAGATCATTCTTCCAGTTCATTGAGATCACTCTTTTTCTTATTATGTCCTCCAGTCTCGTTATAGCTCCTTCCCAGCTGGGTGTCTGCTGCACATGAAATCTCTTCCATCATCCACCATGATAATGAACACAGTGAACAGAAATAGTCCCAAGGAAAAAATTCCCCTGTAGAATCCAACTTGAAATGCCTTCTCATTTTGACAAGAGATGATTGCAAACCAGTCAGTACATTTTTTCAACCACTTCAATGAGACTTCATGGCAATTTCTTTTCTAAGGAGGATTCACCCAAAAAAAGCATCGAATACTTCAAACACCTCTTCATCATGCTTTATTTGTTCTCTGTGTCCATTAACAAATGGAGCCACAACTGCTTCTCACACATTTAGGAGAATTGTTTTTATTTTCTTGCCTTGTTTTTACTATTTGCAAGACTCCTTTATTTTTTGTTTTATTATATGGGGTTAACTGTAGATGCTATTGCTTGTCTGCACTGTTTTGCCTGTCATATAGCCATCAGCTTTCTGCACTTCTTCACTTAGAATTTCTTCCTGAGACTCTGCCTAGCTGCTCTCTGAATTTGCTGAAATCTGCTTTTTCTTTCTAAGACCAGGTTTTCATTCTGTCACACTTAGACCCTGAAATAGCCAGTGATTTGTTCTTCGTCCTCAGTTTTAGTGGAAGATGAAACAAGACACAGAGAATGCCCAATTCTAATTTCATATATTGCCCCTCTTCAGGGAAGAGATGGATGGGCAAGATAATCTGCTCTCTCTTCTGTGCTTGATCTGTAGGTAAAGGACTTTTACTTACCGAGTTGTAAATCTGGTAGGCTTCATGAGCACATCAAAGAAAGGCGGGGGGGCAGAATCCTGTTAATCAAGGCAGGGGGGTCTTAATTGACATATGAGAGAGTTATGTTTTAATTTGTTCTTTGAGAGATGGACATGACTAGCAGCAGTCTAGGATTATTGGATAACTTGGGCAGCTGTCAGAAGAAACAGAACATAATTTACTACATCCAAATCAGCTGTCAAGGGAAGGGAAGCTAGAATTAATCTAGTAGGATCAAGAATCATCCAGAGACTTCAACAATAAATGTGTAACATTTATCCTAACACAGCATTAAAATTAGAAATGAAAACCACAAAAGAAGTCAGGAAATTCGCTGACCAAGTCCCCTTGGCTCGCTTTTCATAGGAGCACCCTTGGAGGAGGAGGCACAGAGTTCCTGGTGCTTGTTAACATATCACTGTCACTGTGATGGATGAGAGAAGCTCTTGGTTTGGGAATTCAGGGGAATAAGGGAAGTGTTGACTTTTTAATTTTCTTAATAAATAAGGGTTAAATACTGCAAAAAGATGTTTAGAAATATTTCAAAACCTAATTTTACTATTTTATCAGCTTATAGAGGAAGAATCACATATGTGACTTTCTCAGGAACACTGGCAACGAGCCACATCACAAAAATACTTCTTTGCACATACATCAAGAAGAGGCCAAGTGCATTTATGATACATATATTAATTCTTCCTAGATGCTACAGCCACTGCTTGAGTGAGGATCACAAGCCTTACCCTGAAAGCTGTTGAGTAACTTCAATAAAATTCAGAAAGAAATGTAGATGGTCAGTGACTTAACTATGTTATCTGGAAATTTTGACAACCACTTATGCATCCGGATACCTTTATAAACCTAAACTTCTTTCTCCCTGTCTCTAGCACCAAGATTTTTTCAGATGAGGGTCTCAAACATCTGAGCAGAGAAGGGCTGTTTCACTTTGGAGTGAAGATAAGTGGAAATGTTGTCTCCTTCCAGATTTGGAAATTGCTGGTTCAGTGGTGACAGAGCACCTTTAGCAAACCTCTCAGCTGAGCTACAAAAAGGTTGGTCTGGGTTTTTCAAATCAGCTGTACTAATTTGGAGTAAGGAGTAACCTGGCTTTCTGAAGTAATTGCTTTTCTGTTCTCTTTCTCTATCTCTTTTTCAGAGGCGAGGTTTGCAAGCAGCTTGACCTGCTTCTCATTTTCATGCCAAATTGCTCCTTCACTTCATCCTCTCCTCCAGGCAGAAAGAGGAGTATGTGGAGCAGACTGTCAGGCTGATGTTTCCTGACAGCCCTACAAAGCATTACTGCTTTCTAAGGAAAATAAAGGCCAGCCAGACTGCCTTGCAATCAAAAGCCCTGCCTCAGGAGGCTGCCCGCCCAAAGGATGGGGCAGAGCACAGCTGGATCCAGCAGCCATTTCCCTGGGATGCACAGGCTCAACCAGAGCAGCGCTGGAGGGAGGGAGCTGCAAAAGCTTTGGCCAGCCCCAAATCTTTCAGTCTGGCTGCGGTACGGCGGCACCAAGCCATTCCTTCAGCCCAGCTCCGCAGGCCTGCCCAGACACAGACAGCAAGTGGATGGAAGGATGTGCTGCTCAGGGCTGGTCTGAGCCTGTCCTTGGCTCTACTTGCAGCTGAAGCAGGCTTGGTCATCAACTCCTGCTAAACCGACTGCCAGCCACGCTCAGCCACCATTAATTTATAGTAGAGACAAGGCCACCTACACCGGGAACACACACTGTGAGCTGCAGCTCTACACTTACATGACATTCACCGTGGGTCACTCTGAGGGCACGGACCCCTAGAGAAGTTGTCAGCCCGTAAGATCAGAAGTGAAGTTACAGTCATGCGTGTGCTTTCAGGCTGTGGTGAGCGTAAGGAGCTTACCTCGCCTTCCTTTTGCCACAGAGTAAGGGCATGAATGTGAATTATGACTCTAAAGTGGCTGCAAGGCTTTAGGTTGACTTCCCAGCTTGTTCCTGCTAGGATGCTGATTTGCCTTTATCCTCTGGGCCCTTGGGTTTGATGCTTGCTCGTCTTGTAGAGTAATTTGCATTTTGGTATATGGTTCCAAGAAAGAATAATAGCATTTTACATGTGTAAATGAGTATAAAGTGCACCAGGGAAGGGAGAATTAGACCCTTATCTTTTGAAAGAATATCAAAAAAACAGCGGAAAATTTGGACTTGAGCCAAAGGATATTTTCTCATTTTGAATATAAAATGCTAAGAGAATTGTATTAAAAAGCATAATTATGGAAGAAAAAAGCTTTAGCTAAAGTTGTGTTGCTAAACATTCAAAATCACCTTCTGCACAAAATCTTACCCCTTCAAAAATCCTCTGAAATTAAGATAATGTATTCATTACTGTACTCAAAAGATTTCCATTTCAATTTATTGTCAAGGTTGAGAGGTTCTGAATAGGACTCCTGGGGAAAAGGGCAACTTCTCTATTAAAAAGATAGGACTTTACTGCCTGTAAGTCATTGTCAAACACTGGCTAATTCAGCCACAGAGTAACACGGTGGCACTGTGTTATTTAGGACAGCTGTGATTCCCCTTGCAATTCCCATGTCATACTGGGAAGCTGAGGAGCAGCTGTTGAACACTTTCTTCAAAGCAACAATCAATGGCAAGGCAAGTCTTGGAGAGGATTCCTAGACTCCAAGTATGAGCATGACATGAATACTTTACACAGGTTATCAGGAGCTTTCCTAGATGCCTTCCATGCACTCAGAATAATCCTAATTCTGCCTTCTGGCAGTAAAAGGGTGAGTAACTCTCTCAGGAGGAGGAAGAACAGCTTCTTTATGATTCATATGGACCGTTTGGATCCAAGTGGTTTTGGGGTTTCTTGGGTTTGGTTGGTTGGGTTTTTTTTTTGGGGTCCATTTCAGTGGATGACTAAATAAAAGCTATTACTACTCTTCACCAGCCTTACCTCTCAACACCATTATGGCCACAGNGGGGGGGGGGCGGGAGGTTTGCATTAAGGAAAATAAATAGTCACCCACACAAAAACTGTAAATTCCCAGAGAATCCATCTGACTGGCTGCAGTATCCATTTTTTCTCTTCCACTCATGGAGAAGACTCACCCCAGCTCCTGAGCAGAGGCTTCTGTGCAGTAAGCTGACTCCTCATAGGTCTATGAGCCTAAAAGTGCAAACTGGAGGGAGACTGTGGCTCCAAATTCAGTTCTGTGATGAGAAAATTTTGTGAACTCCAGATCTGGAAGCTGCTGGCTCAGTCTCCTGTGCATTGGACAATGTGGAGGATGCAATCATAGTTGGAGTTCTTTCCAAGAATTATGCAATAGTTGAGTTCTGAGAACAAAATCAACCCACAGACAAGGAAAATTTGGTTTCCTTCAAAAAAAGACCTGCCCTTTTAGGTCAAGAAAAAGCTGCGGGACATGTGTGAGTGTGGCTTCACCACACAACCTTCTAGTCGAGGTGAGGCATCTGTCTCAGTTCAACTGTTATTACGCCAAGCTGAGGAGGCAAAATATCCAAGAGGTCCTGATTTAATCTTGAAGAATAAAGGACACTTGTGCAAGTGACTGTCTCTAGGGGACAGACTCCGTAGTAATGGTCTGCAGGAGCAGGGAGGAGTATTGAACAGAAAGGCCCAGAAAAAATCTTATTGATGGATCTGAACCCCAAACAGTGGAGGATCTTGATCTGAGCCAAGGGATGTCTTATCTTACTGATGGAAAGAGAGAAATTATTTTTCCTTCTTTTCTCTCTTTCTTTCTTTCTTTCTTTCTTTCTTTCTTTCTTTCTTTCTTTCTTTCTTTCTTTCTTTCTTTCTTTCTTTCTTTCTTTCTTTCTTTCTTTCTTTCTTTCTTTCTTTCTTTCTTTCTTTCTTTCTTTCTTTCTTTCTTTCTTTCTTTCTTTCTTTCTTTCTTTTTCTTTTTCTTTCTTTCTTTCGTCCTTCCTTCCTTCCTTCCTTCCTTCCTTCCTTCCTTCCTTCCTTCCTTCCTTCCTCTCTAGTTTGCTAGAGGTAAAAGGTTGGGAGAAACACTCATGGCCTAAATCAGCAGAGACTCCCTAGCCTCTGAGATTAGTCTACTAAGAAAATAACTATAAACACACAGGACTAGAACACACCAAATTGTGTTTCCACAGCCATTATTTTCTAGTCAGATATAATCTGACTTTATGAGTCACTACCACTTCCATGGTGCAAACAAATGGCCAAGAACAGCTCTTGTAGAAGTGGATGCAATTCCAGTGGCTTTGCTGAGGTGAAACCTACATACTCCAGACTTGGATTTGACTAAGTGCGCATGAGATTGATGAGTCTCCTACAAAGAAAACACTCAGCAGCATTACATTTGAGGGTGCCCCATCTCTGGAGTTGTTCAAGGCCAGGTTGGATGGGACTTTGAGCAACGTGGCCTAGTGGAAGGTTCTCTGCTTATGGCAGGGGGGGTGGAACTAGGTTATCCTTAAGGTCCCTTCCAGTCCAAACCTTTTTATGATTCTACGAAATTGTTCTGTCAGATCTACAATGAGCACTCAATCAAAGTTGTACATGCTAAAAAAATCCATTGAAAGAATGTTCCCTACAGGTAGAGAGTGCATTAATGAAATAAAGTATTTTCCTCAAATTATGCCCAAGGAGAAATTAATTACTGGGGGAATGAGGGAAGAAAAGGATCTCTACCTTCTGCAGTCTCAGGGTACTGTGCTATTTTTGCCTCTTGAAATCTAATTTCCATGAACCATTTCTGCAGAGTGCATATTTTCTAAACACGAGTTCCTTAGCAGCCTTGCTAACATAAATGCCGTTAATTCCAGAAAAAGAGACAGTGCCCTGCTCCAAAGGCCTTTGACTGGGAAAGGCTCTATTTCAAAGGGATCCTACCACTCATGCCATGGCATTGTAAGTAACCACTGCCCAAGTAGGAGTCAAACTGACAGAGGGAGGCTTAAACTCCCCAAAGGTAGGTGGTAGGGAGGGTGTATATTAACTCCAGTGGTATAGGCTTAGTTCGTGCCCAGAATACAAATACAACTCCACTCTGATTTTTTTGTCCCCTGCTGGCTCATGCTGATGCCAGACTCTGGTATAACACTGTGAACAGCATTTGCTTGCAGTTGGTTTCAGTAAGGGGAGTTTACAATAATGATGATGTAGCTTGCGAGGCGTTCCTAGAATTATGTGCATGCTTTGCGCAGTGCTGCTTCAATGCTCCCTGCTTCTCCAGCTTGCCTTCAATATCCTTTTTTATCCCATCTGCACCACTTTCCCACCCCTCCTGCCTCCCAGCAGATATCAGAAAAACACTTGGGCTTTTCCCAGTCAGCCTCGTGTTCAGAACAGAAGAACAAGTGCCTCAGATTGGCACACTGAGACAGGGCCAGAGCCAGTGAAACATCTGCCTGAATACACTGAGAACACTACCCCTGCCAAAGGGCTGCAGGTGAAATTCTGCCCCTGACAAGTGGGATCCAGGCTCAGCTTCTGCTCCCGATATCACCACAATGGTATCACCACTCAGCAGGACCTTCCTGGCTGCTGCTGTGGGAGATGCTGCCTCACACCCCAGCATATCTATGTAATGGGCTGGATCACAGACTCCCTGGCTTTATCCCAGGAGGATTGCTGCTAGTTATCTGCAGTGAAGAACAAAACCCTTGGGGGTTTTATCTTTGAAGATGGAGAGATGCATGACAGGACTCTGTTTCTAGCACTTCTTTTTGGACTACTTGATCTCCTGATCCTGTGCCACACCACCAGCTTGTGGTGCCATCCCAGTCCTTCTGTCTTGGCAGTGGAGGGGAAGCCAGCACAGGGGGACTGGTATGGCCTTGAGAAATCATCTGCTCTTCATCCTGTTGCCTGTCATTCTTTTAATGCAGCACAACTGTGCCTACTTGAGGTTTAAGCTTGTCATCATCAGCCAGTCTTGTCCCCACAGGTGGAAGCTGTTCTGCTGGCATGCACAATATGGCAAGAAGTATAGCAGAGGTGCCAATTTCCACAGCAAGCAGGTGAGGCAGCCTTCACTCATGCCTCAGTCTCTGAAGAGCCACTGGCCAAAGGAGAGAGGAAGGAAAGCCTTCTTCATTGCTACTGTAAGAGTGAGAAGAAAACAGAATTTGGTGGTGCATGTTCTATGAAGTTGGTATTAACCCTGGCATGAGCAACCAGAAAATGCTCAGGGCCCTGCAAGTTGTTTCCATTCTTACAGGAAGCAGCATCAGTCTTCTGTGTCTTTGATGGATCCTTGACCACTGAGTAAAGCCTCAGAAGAGTCTGATTTTCATGGATGCTATAAGCCTCAAAAAACAGGAGGTTGTTCTCTGCCCACAGCCTTGACTTGTTTTGACTTGAGAAGTCCCGCACCTCTGGAATTTCTTTCAGTGCCTGACTCCCAACACCTTTTCAAGTGATGCTGAAGACTTCCTATGCTGCCTCTGTTCCCAGTTTCTGTGGCCTTTCTTGCTCTCCTCTCCCAAGTGTGCAAACTCCCCTTGCTCACACTCTGCCCTTAGCATGCCCCCAGTTTTGGGCAATAAATGACCACTGTTATTCCTGCTCTTTGCCTGTGAAAAGGTCTTACTCTCTTCCTCTTGGAAAAAACATCTTATGTTCCTAATGCTAGAAGAAAGTGTGAAATATTACCTATATTACCTCTTAATGCCTCAGAGGCTCATTTACAGACCTACTACAAGAGCACAGCGTTAATCTAGACATACACAGCATCATGACTGTCATCATGGGCTATAATGTGCTGGACTTCATGAACACAGCAGTTTTCTTGCTCTCCATGATGGATAAACCAACAGTCTCTGTGTGGAACAAACTCAGAGGCATGGCTATACCCGAGAGCAGTGCCTCCTTTCTCCTTCAGTTCACGGGAGAGAAGACATGCAATAAAGCGTTTTACCCATTCGGATTCATCTGGCCAGTGCACCATGTCCTCAGAAACATCCTCCCTTCAGCCTGTGCCAGCCATGTCCTACCTGGTTCCACATCACTTGCGTCCAGGATGAGTCACCGGGCCCTTTGCAGGCATGTTTCCACCCTGCCAGCCAGCCATGGCTCAGGCTCTCCTTAGCACAGAACATTCCCAGATTCACAAACAGCTCTCAGCATGTGACACCACTTCCACTCTTTGGGAACAAATAACTCAGTGTGTGGGTTCAAAGTGGGACTCTTGCAGCCTTTTCAGTGTCTCCGCACACAGCAGGACTGAGCCTGGCAGCTCTGACGCACAAGTGGGACGGTGCAGTGGGATTTGTGGTCAGACAGTTGCCTTGCTCCTCTCTGGAATGTTCCTGTCTCCACTGCACATATCTCAGGTGCCCCTGAGGTGGGTCCTGGACCACCATAAGCTGCACACCAAAAAGCGTGTCAGAGTGCAAACTGAACAGGAGCGTCCTTGGAGAGGACTGCAGGGGAAGCTGGAAGGGGAAAGCACATGTTTGGAGGACACTATCCTCACTCACAGATCAGAGACCTCCTTGAGAGCAGAACCAAAGTGATAGCAAGGTTCCTGTGAAACACTCGTGGACAACATTTCTAAAATCTGTGCCGTGCTGTCACAGTTCAGTTTCTTACAAACAATCCCGTTTAGAGGCAGGAATTGTAAAGTGCCAGGGGATGGCTGCTGGAAAATGGGATTTTTGAATTTCAATGAACTTTCAAAAAAGATTTACTGCTCAGGACAAACACACACCTTTCCTCCACTTAAAGTTGTAGGACAATGAAATCCAGTTGTCAGACAGGCAAGTTGATCTGAAAATGCCGTAAAACCCAGAAACCCAGTCCTCAGCTCCAAAACTACCCACAAAACTACTTTTATTTTTCCTTCCATTATTGTTTATCTCGCCTCTTAAAATTCTGCTGATACCTTCAGTAGCACATGAACTGGCCACGACTCTTCTTTTAAATCTCTCTTCAGAAACAGAAGAAATATTCTTGCTCTTGGTAAATGCAGCAGTGCAGGTGCTCCTTGCAGATAAGGTAAAAAAGCAACTTCAAACACTAGTAACAATTTATGTGGGCCACGCCTGAATTTTCAGTAGCTGAGTACCAGAAACAAGTTCTGGGGTATGAGTAGATATTTAATATTTGTCTTTAATTGAGCACAAAAATATGGGTTCAGAGACAGGTTAAATGATGGGGTTTCTCCATTGTAAGAAAAAAAGGCACCGAGGTTATGTTCAGGTCTATCAGACGTGAGTATCCAGTTTGTTTTGTGTTACAAAATCAAACAATATTAAAGGAGATGTCCATTTTGGAGCTAGCAGCTGAAATCCAGCAATGACAAGAGGCCGCTAGGGAAACAGAGTCATTTCTTAAAAGATATAAAAATGGTTGCTCTGAATCACTGAGCACCTCACCCGAGGCAATGAGCTACGGCAGGATAAAGGCACACCACGGTCACCAGACAAATCAAGCTCACCTAGCCTGGATGAGTTGCACCAAAACCACCCTGCTTCTCCACCCACCTCACCAGATTAGACAAACCACAGTATCCTCAACCTCACCATCAGCGCTTCATCCTGTGCCACGAGTACTGACAAGGTTTGTTCCCACTCTGATGGTGGGTACCGCAAGGGGGAAAGCCAGACCCCAGCCCCTCATGCCCGAGCTCTTCCCACAGCACCATTGTAGGTCTCCACATACAAAATTGTGCTATGTCCAAAGCACAGAAGACCACACAGAGCTGGTGGGTCTTATTCCCCCACTTTGGGACCCAGACAGAGGCCAGGTTTGCAGAAATTATGCTGCTATGGAAACCTGGCTTTCAAACCCCAGGACCCTGTTGCCCAAATCTGGCGGAGGATAAGGGGCAAAGACAATCACTGGGTGGTTTGGGGGATATGAAAATTTTGTGCAAAGGTGTCTGCTTCAAAAGGTCTACACCAAGGCAACCAGGAAAGTTGTCCCATGAATGACTACAATACTGTTTCCTGATCTGGTCTCTAAAGGTGTGTGACATGGAATTTTTAAAACTAATTAACTACGATCAAGTGTTTTACATTTTTGTCAGCCCCACACATTGAATTATAGTTTCTCAGCTCTTTTATGGGTTGCAGTTGAATTTCTTTTTCAGTATCAAAGGCTGCATTCTTTTTCTCTGTAATATATTTTTAAAAGTGACAAGAGATCGATAAAAACATGTAATTTAAGGATCCATAAGCCCCACATAATTTAGCTTCATATACCATACTCTAATAAAACAAGACATACCAGTCAGGTGGTTTGCACGCAGGTATATACATCTATGTCTCTGGTTTGGTTTATGTTAGGCTTTATGTTTATAAGCTCTGACAGCTATTTAACACTTTATTAGGAAAACCAAAATGCAATTAAATATTGTAATATGAGTCTGCTCTCTTTGGGTTCAGTTGAAAACAATGGCCTACCCCCACCTTTTGCATGAAAAAGAAAGAAAGAAAAGATAGTGTTAATCACTCCCTATCCTTTGCAATTTTTATGAGCGTTTGTTGCAGTTAAACAAACGAGCAGCATTTTTCTGTAGAATTTCCTCTATAGACCTGGATGACTGTGACAGATAGTCAGCAGCCAGCCTCAATTATAAATAACTTTCGGATATTTAACATGATCCTGCCTGGAAAAGGGAAAGAAAGCTGTGAGGCAGAGAGCCCTGATGCTCTCCATGGGGATCTTCTTCCCTGTATAAAGGACAGGGCTACGAGCTAGACAGAGAACTCAGATCTGCCCAGCTGCTCAGCAGCAAGTCAGTGTGAAGAGTCAACCAGCCACACTAATATGTCCCTCGATTGCAGCCAATGTCACACCAGGCCAGTGGAAGGAGCCAGGAGAAAACTTTCCTTCTGTTAAAGTGAGTGGCAAGCTGCTGAATCACTCTGGCAGGCAGGAGTCAGAATGTCTAGGGGAAGTGAAAGTCAATGTCTCCTGGAGGGAATATTAATAATAAAAACCAAAGCAAGGACATTCAGAACTCGAAAAGATCTTTACATTTAGTAAAAAAAAAACATTCCAAGAGTGACTCCATGCACAAATTAATATTTCAGGAACCATAAACCAATATTCATTTTATATTTATGATACAACATTATTCATCTACTAGAGTTTCAAAGTATTTTACAGCCATGCACTAATAAAGCATCTCACTTGCTGTGAAATGCAGCCATCTTGCCACGGGAGCACAGCAGCAGACAGGACTGTCTAGGGCACAGGGGAGAAGAAGCTGCCCTCAAAGGAATTTGAGAGAGCTCAGCGCTGCTGATCTTCCTTTTAAAGTCCAGAATGGGCCAAAGTATTTGGAGGAGCTGGGCTTAGGGAGACAAGACAAGTGGAAAAAATAGATACAACCACCACGGTTGAATAGAGAAGTTTTAGACAAGTCCTTGTTGAAATCTGACTCGCCCAGTGCAGATATATAAATACATAATAAATCACGCAAAGCAGATTTTATTGTCCTTCCTCTCATTCGTGTCATATCAGGAGCTAGCAACTGTCAGGAGCAAACCACCTGGGATCCCCTCCTTGCTGGGTCTCATCCCTTCCTCAAAAGTGGAGAGGGAGCCTCCACTTCTCCTTCTTTCCATCCCTGGCAGCCTTTCCCCAGCAGAGGAAAAGAGACACAAAGTTAACCCTTTTCTTTACTGGGGACTGTCATTATTCACCAGTCCATACGTATATCCACCCATTCCATAGATTGAATTGATGTGAACAGTGAATTCAAACACTAACAACCAGTAATACTCTTCAGGAAAAAAAGTGCAGAATGCAACACCTCTGCCACCAAACCAAATAATCCTGTATGTATAAATATTCTTGAAATACAGAATTTGTGTCAGAGGCAGCAGAAGCTGTGATCTGCGATGTGCTTTGTTACAATCTGATGTAGATTAGAAGTCGAATAATGCACCCTGGGAGATATACGTACCCAAATCCAATTTTCCTCTCAAATAGAAGTACAATAAATAAAATAGGTATCCAAAACCATCTACATAACTCCAAGTAATGCCATGTGCTTGGTTTTTTATGTGTTTAGGAATATATATGTACATAGGGATGTATATACACATGAATATGAATTTGTTTATTCAGGGATGGAGTTTGCTTTTGGTCTCTCTAAGAAGATCAAGTATTTCTAAAATAATCATTAGAAATCAAGTGAGAAATGAAAGGGGAAAAAAACTCCTTTAATTTTCATTTGGAAAAAGCTCCTCCTTATTGATAGGGCTTCTGTTTCATAGGAAAACTCCTAAGAAAAAAATTGAAAGAAAATGTTAGCTGTAGCTTACTAATGCAAACGCAAGCATAATTTGGCAGAAACATGTAAGTTAGTAGGTGTCAAGGGCTGTTGATTCAGAGCATGACAACAACCAACCATCACTGAGGGTTTTCATCTGAGATATTTTACACAGGTCTTTCCAGCTGTGTATGGTATCTCCGACAGCATTTCTATCTCATGGAGAAAGTCCTCAGAGGTCCCTAGGACAGCAGCTCAGGCACCAGGTGTTCGCACTGTTTCACAAGACAGGGACAGCAGCTACTCTTTTGGTCATTGCAGTATAAGAAAGATACTAAGCCATTAGAGAGCATCCAAAGGAGGGCAGCAAAGATGACCAAGGCCCTTGAGGTGAAGCCATAAGAGGAGCAGCTGAGGTCACTTGTTCTGTTCAGCCTGGAGAAGAGGAGACGGAGGGGAAAACTCATTACAGTTACAGCTTCCTCGTGAGGGGAAGAGGAGGGGCAGGCGTTGATCTCTCCTCTCTGGTGACAGGACCCGAGGGAATGGCCTGAAGTTGTGGCAGGGAAGGTTTAGGCTGGATATTAGGAAAATGCTCCTAAAGGTTCCACCCCAAGGGGTGGCTGGGCACTGGAGCAGGCCCCCCAGGGAATTGGTCATTCTCAGGCACATGGTGTGATTCTTGGGGTATCCTGTGCTGCAGGGCCAGGAGTTAATGGTCTTTGGGGGTCCCTTCCAACTCAGGATATTCTGTGATTCTGACTTGCCTTGACAAAACCTCTCAGTCAGACCCTGTAAGTGCTGGGGTCAGCTGCCTGCTCTTCCAAATCCCTCCTCCTCCAGTCTAAGCACTGCCATGGGCTTGCTGCCCCTCTCAAACCTGAAACTGCTCCCAATTTTATGGTATTTCTTCTATCTTTAAACATATACTCAACACACACTTTAAAAAACCTGTCCCCCTACAGCTCTGTGCACACTGGAGTATCAACCATGCAAGTGCTGTGTAAATGCTTGCTGAGTACAGTGGAGTATTTGGTGTAAAAATATTTGAGTCCAAAGGTGAGTTAGATATATAGCAGATGAGCAATCCAGGGGAAGAGGCGAATTCAACAGAGCTTATCTGGGACTCTGCAAGCAGCAGAGGGGGATGACAACTGTAGCTGAGCTTCCAGCAAGTTTATCTGTTTAGTGGTGCCATATTGCCTTAGCGAATTTCCATTGGCTATTCAAGCCTCAAAACTTCACATTGCTTCCAATGCACTCAGGAAAAATAGTAACTTTGGTCACAATTAACATGTACAGTAAAACTTGTATGGATGAGAAAAAGGAGTGAGTGGTCTATCCCATATTTTAGTCGCAGTTCCAGAACCTCTGGCAAATAACAGGAAGAATCATTTTGCAGCTCAGTGCTCAGAGGCTTGTAACCTGTGTGCTTGTATTTTTCATGACACACACATAGTCAGGCTTTTCTGTAAGGTGAGTCTTCCAATTCAAACATGAAAATTTTTTAAAAGCAACCCACTGCCTATCTATTTTAACAATGGTCTCTGCTAGTGAATCTAAGCCAAGGACTCTGGGGACAGTGAGCACCTTCATGTTCTAGGAAAGTCATTTAACATCTGTCTCTTTCCATTTAAACCATGCTGATCACCCTATGGACTTAATTTTCCCCGACATAAAATAAGCCAACAATATCTACTTACCTGGTTTGTGGATAGAGGCATCTGCAGTAAAGGGCTTGAGGAGTGAAGTAATTAATGAGGAAGACCTTTTTGCCTGCCACAGACTTTGCCATCTGTGTGAGGACCTAGTGTGAAGATCGAGTTGAGCAGCTGAGATATCTGATGGAGTGATTTATACAGAAAACTGAGTCAGCTGCAGACAGAAGGCCGCTGTTGGAAGGCACTGCAGGTCAGTGGGACATCTGCTGTGCTGTGTGGGACAAAAGGTGAGGCGGGTGAGATGCAGGGGTGGAAACAGACCCTCCCTCTGCAGCACCGGCACTGGGGTTTGGGAAAAGACCTGATGCAGGGCAGGGTGTGCAGCAGGGAGGCAGACCTGAAGTTTGTGTTGAAGGACGTCACTCTGCTATTTCAATACTATTAAAGCATAGCTCAACATGAAAATGTCTCCATGACAGACTCCTTGCTAAAGGTGCAATGCAAGCGCCTTAATCCAACCCCTAAAGATCTCTCTACCCATGGCTGCTCTCAGCTGATCCTGTTGTAGGACAGGGGAGTCTCTCTCCTGTGCCTCCCAGGGTAAGGGCAGGGAGCAGATCAGTGCTGTTCTCTTGACAATCACAGAGCCAGTTAAGGACTGTCTTTCAGTGCCACAACTCAGATAAAATCAAGAGGCCACATTTCACTGTCTAATTGCCTTTTTCATCCATGGTGCTTAACCATCAAGAAATACAGGAATACAGCACCAGAAAGGACAGCTCTAACGTATCCAAAGAGTACACCAATCCCTTTGTTTTACCCTCCCCTTGTTCAAGGTGTCACCCTCTCTTTTAGAGCACAGAACCTTACTCACCCTCATCCTCCACTGGCTAGAGCTGCTCCTGAGCCTGGTCTGCACAGCCACCGACACAGGTGACAGCCCATATCTCTGTTGGGCTCACTGAAATCTGCTCCTCAAGTGCACGACGAGGCAGCTCGACTAACTCATGCCCCTTCAGGGGCACCTGGTGCCATCCACTGAGCTTTAGTAAACCCTTTGGAGGAGGAAGAAGGCTCTGTAGGATGGGCTGGGATCGCCAGTGGGTTTGGCACAGGACTGGTCACAGGCAGGGCCAGATGGCACTGCAGGGCTCATCACAAACACATCCCTGCACAGACTTTCTGGTTATCCAACAAATAATTACCATGTCCCTTTAGGATGTGCATAGCATGTGCCAGCCCGATTACAACACATGGAGTAGGAGGGGATGGTGCCATTAAACAGCAGCTAATAATGAAAATTAGCCCTGGAGGAGGCAGGGAGGGGGAGACTTTAACTTCCTTCTCCTTCTTTTCCTTTCCCTATGTTTAGCTTCTTTCACTTTTTCTCCCTCAGCTTCTTTCACTTTTTCTCCCTCAGCTTCTTTTCTTGTTTTTGCAACCATTGCACAATTTTTTCAGTGGTTTTTGTTCTTGATGGAAGCAGGCTTCTTCTGCCAGGCAGGGGGAGAAATGCTCGAGGGCAGAAGCACTGCCCCTTTCAAGCTGGTCACCCGTGAAGGCAGCTCCAGATGACCCACAAGCAGTGACACAGCCACGTCTTGGAGCGTAATGCTCTTGTAAGGCTGCTTATGGTAATAGAAACTTAGCATTCGCTATGAATAATCACAGATTTTATTTATAGTGACAAAATGAGAGGGCCTTTTATGCAATATTGACTCAGGTTACCCAGGTCAATAGCAGCCAAGTCATAGTGACTCATACTGTGGAATTAAATATTTTAAACATAGCACAGTTATAGTCTGAGCCTGACTTGCCTTCAGTAACTGCCTTGATCTCATTTTCCTCCTTCCTCCCCCAAAATAGACTAGAAAATTCAAAGTATCCCATGCAGTACAGCACCTGATGATCAAAGACACGGAAAGGAGTGCTCACACTGTCTTTTGGAAGTTTTGCCTAGTGATCTAGAGCAAACAGGGGTCACATGTAGGATGCAGCTGTGATGCCAGGACACCATTTTCGCAGGGTCATGTTATTGCTGCTTTTACAGTAAGGTTACTTGAGGACCCAGGTAGCTGCGTGATTCATGCAAGGTCATTGAGAAAACCAAACAGAAGAGTGGGGACTTTTAAAGCTCTGAGTGCAGGGCCCCACCAGGGACTTGCCTGCAAGTTTTACAGTTCAGAAGACTGAAGGGGAAGTAATGCTTACTGAAGCCTTACAACCTCTCTCTACAAGGTAATAAAGGACTCATGCACTTGGTACAGGCACAGGTCCTGCTGTCCCAGTGTAGCTTTAACGATGAAGTGATAAAGAATCCCCCACTGGAGGTGCAAGTTGGTACCAGGGTTTCACCAAACTGAAGGCTGGAATAAAAGCATCAGAGAAACAGCGCCATTTGGGCTGGAGGACTTTCTTCATCTGGGACCTGAGAGTTACGCTGTGGAAAGTTCAGACCACTCATCAGAAAGGATTTGAGTTCTGTATGGTCAAAACCTGTGCAGCAGTGTGTCCCCAGTCCCAGAAGGATCCACCCAGCCTTGCCCATTGCTAGGAACAGAGGAGAACCACTGCATGAATCTACCAGAAATTACAGGAAATAAGGAACTTAATGGGGACACAGTTTTTTGTGATGATAAATTACCTTCTCTATAAGCTTCCGTGCAATGACAAACTCCTGCATTTTTTACCTTATGGGGTTAACTTTGGCTGTCCCTGAACACACGGACCCAAACTACAGGCCTGAAACAACTTCTGAGTCAGGGCAAATTAGGAACAGCCCCGCTGGATGCCACAGTGCCTCGACTGCTGGGAGGCAATTCAGACTCTGTTTGCCTCACATGGCTTTGGGGTATTGATCGACCCCCGCACTGCCAGCGAACCAACCGCTCTCTGGCACAGCAGGCACTGGGGCAGAAAGTTCAGTGGCTGTGTCAGCCCTGGGAGGCAATGTGTGCTCTGTGAATGGTTTTTAAATATGCCATCCAACATGGCTTCCCGAGACCATGCAGCATGCAAGCTGCAGCCATTTTTCACACTAGCGTGTTTTCAGTGTGCCTTTTATTTTTCCTCCCAGTAAAACTGACCAGAAGAGAAACTACACTGAACAAGGACTAAATTGCTCTGATTCAAGTCTTTCCCATTTGGAAGGGGCATTATTGGAACAATGGCTGTAATAAAGTGATTCTTGTTTACATGACTTTTCCATTAGCAGAGGAGAATTTGTGGGAGATGTAAGCTTCTCCGGACATTCAATTAGAGCTGTTTAATGAAACATTATAACCAAAGCATCAGGATATAAAAGGGTGATTTACCACGGCTTATTGCTTAGTTAGAGGAGAACACTTTAAGTGTGAGTAAGAGATGGAGCCTACAGTCTCTCTCTACACATCTCAGTACTTAACAGCACACCCAATCTTCTCTGACCAGAGAAGACCATAGTCATTATTTCCCAGACCACAGTCATTATTTCCATGAGGTCCATGGCAGCCCCACTAAGTCTGCTCAGGGAAGGAAAGGCTTCACTCAGCCGTCTCTAGTTACACAGCTAGGTCCTTCAAGGGCAGCAGTGTCTGTGTTGGAGAAGGCATCGTTGCTGTGTGTCACGTAGCATCTTTGGCCTGAGCAGTGGAACCTCTTTTACTAATAAAATGACAAATGTTCAGCTAAAAACTGAAGTAATTTCTTCCCTCTCCAGGACAGCCACTTCTGCGGCAGGGAGGTGCAAAAGGACTATCTATTTACTCTGCAACCAAAACATTGCTTACCTCTGAAGAAGCAATAACTCCCGACAGCTGCCCTAACACAGCCAAAGTGGTGTGAAAACAAAACTTTGGCATAAGACTTGAACAGCAACATGACACCCACCACCTGGGATCTCATTGAAGGGATTTATTGTGCTCTATTCTGTCCAGCCAAGCCTGTTGAAATGCCCTTAGCATTTTTTGGGTCAATGTGATACCAGGAAAACGGTCTCTCCTACAGCAACAGCAGTCATCTTACCGGGTGTGTCTGTGCTCATTGTAGGGAAGGATGCCTAAAGCAGGAGGAATTTGTAGTTCACCATATCGATAAACCTGTTGACAAGACAGCATGCTGTGGAAGGGCCTGGTGCAAATGGAAATGGAGTCAGAATGGGTCAGGATGTTCCCCTTATGGTCTGAGTATCAGAAAGCACAGATAGCCACCGTGCCACCACGTGGAAGCATCACTTGCTGCAAATCAGCTATTGATCCTTCATATAGCTTCTTCTTGTGTAATTAAGTCTCTGGAGAGGGTAAGGGAGAAAATTAACTTTGTAAATGAAAAGTATCAATAGCTGCAGCTGAGGTTCTGAAGAGTCTAGTGAATTCAGGTGATGGAACAAGCACCATGAGCTTCCCTTGCAGAAAAATTATGTTCTTACATAAAAAGTCACCTGGAAGTCAGATTATGGCAACTGCTACTTCAAATGGAGTTATAAAAGGGAGAAATTTTTACCCCAAAGTTTTGCCTTTGGACATAACTTTATAAATCACGAGTTCTGCTGGGAATACACGGGATACAGCAGCCCATAGCTGGCTCTGCTCTCCCTGGAAGGACAAAGGTGTTATGCCCGAGCACTAATACACGTTTCAGACACTCCAAGCAAAATTTCTGGGGCCTCTCTTTTAAGTAGTTTCCCACAACTGTAACTCAGTTCTAATAACGAACTTGCACCACAACATCACCAGACTGAAAAAGTGTGCATTTCTGTTCTAAAAGCCCTGGCTCTTCCACACCAGTAGGCCAGCAGCACTAATAGCTGCCATTAGCTAATAGCACTTGGAGCATCTTTATGGGTCAGCTGTGAGGTTGTGCATGACATCCATACGTGACATGAGGAAAGAAGTTCCCTGTATATGAAATTAAGAGAATAAAAAAATGTGAAGAAGAAAACAATAATGGAAGGAAAACACATACAGAAAATACAAACAATTAGGTGACATCAACATGGACAATGTAGCTCTCACTAATTTTGAAGGACTTGGTGACCCCACAGTTCTTTCATTTGGCATTACAAAACTGGGAAACTCTGCCACAGGAAAAAATGTTAAATGCACTAAGATGCTCTCAGAGTAAATGTATGAATAGCTTGATTTGTCCTGATGGATGGATAGACATCATCACAGTTCACTTAATCTGACAGAACGAAGACTCATATATGGTACAAATTGATTCAGAAAAGAGAAGACTGTCACATGCTATTACTGCTACATTTGATCTTAATAACTATGTACTATAAACAGATTTTGGTGCACAGCTGCTTCCAAGGGAAAAAATGAGGAGTAGCCCAGCAAGAATCAAAAGCTCTCCTGAGTATATACCCCTTTGCACAACCTGAGCACTTTGAAGGGTGGAAAGAATCCATTTACATCTTGTTCTGCTTTCCCCCTTTTGTCCACCTCATCATCGCTGCATTTGGTACTCCTAAAGGATTTGCTAAAGCCCAGGGAAAGAAGGAACCCAATCTGTGCTGCATGTGTCTTCCTGATGTTGAAACCAAACGCTCTTACAGCTGTTATTCCTTCTTCCCATGCCCTGTTTAGAGAAGAAATTCTGGATTTTGTTTATCTTCTCATGCAAGACAAGCAGGATTTTAGGGCTTTTCCTATATACTCCAGCCTCTTGTCACAGTTTCTTCGCCTGGACATACCGAATGGCTGCATCTCTGAGGAAGAGGAATTTGAATAAGGGGCATCATTGAAGAGTAAATGTAAAGCTCTCAAACACAAAATCTAACAAAAAAGAAAGTAAAATAGGAAGTGGTAACACAGAAGCCCAGGTAACAACTTCCATCCCCTCACCCACTGCATGTCACAGCAAAGGCTGGGCAAAGGAGCAAATTCTGCAGCTGGTGACATGGCTCACTGCTGGGAGATGCTCCAGCAGCTCAGGACAAGCATCCAGCCTGGCACAGAAAGCCCTCCCCTGTGTTCAAGGAGATGACACTCTGTCCTTGGCCCTGCCCAGCACTCGGAAGGTGATTCTGGATGCATCACTGCCTGTCGCTTTGCCAGGAGCAGAGCAGTCTCCCATGAGGCATGGGGGGGGAAAAAAGACACATTTGTTTATATGTGATCAGTCACTGGATATATTTGCCTTTTTTTTTTTTTTTCTCATGAATAGCTCTTATTTCTTCTTGGGTACTTCCTGCCAACAAGAGCTGAGGAGGAGAGAAATAAGGTATAATCTGGGTGTTAGCAAAAGTCACCCTTTGCAATCAGAAAAGCCCTAAACATCTTCCTTTTCCTTTTTTCTTCCTTTTCTCTTCTGAAGCAAACAATCAAATGCTATCCACTGGGGAGTGTGATTCATCATAAAATCTCTCTGTCTAATCAGCATGCCCAAAAAGATTTTTGTCTTCTTATAATGGCATGGAACACAGAAGTTTTAGCAGTGCTCCTTCCCAGTGTACATGAACTGAGTGAGACAACCCTTGGAGTCCCACAGCCCCTTATCTGATGGGCAGCCTCATTCCCTGGTCACAAGGCAGAAGTTAAAATTGGTTTCATTGCTGTCAAGGGCAACGTGTCTGATACCAGCATATCGCACTTCTTCCGACTTCCTTCTCCCCTCCTCATCCCAGCACTTGTGGGCATAGGCACAGGTCCACTTGCACACACTTAGACCACTTTTCTTATCTGTGTGGCGTATCATTGGTGGATTTTGACACCTACAGGGGCAGAGGCAGTGAGCTAGCTATCTTTACTGAGAAAAACACTTAACTGCAGCATGGCAAGCTAAAAGGTGAGGGAATTGGAAGCACATAATGAAGAAAGCATCGGCAAGTGAAAAGATGGAGTGGATAAGTAAAGAAGAAAGAGCCTTTAACAAAAATGCACAACAAATAGAGAAATGCGAAAGATTGTTTCTATGGCAATGTAAGTAAGACTGCGAAACTGCTGCCTGCAAGCAAATGTATTTAAAATGAAACACGAGGTAACTGAGGTAACAGATTCTATGTCATTAATGGCAAAGCAATTTAGCATCACCAAGTCTTCAGCGTCCCCCACGCCTCTGCCAGAAGGTGCAGTGTGACCGCCCAGATTTCAGCACAGGAGATGTAGTCCAGGCAGCCATGACCACCCGGGTCACAGGTCTGCAAGGGCCAGCAAGAGACACAAGTCTACTCCCACATGGATCAGGCCTGTGGCTTGAGCCAGCAAAGCTGACTTGAAAAATCCTTTCCTGCACAGTTTTTGGCAATCTTAAAAATCGAGCATTTTAGACTCCTGTTGAATCCCTGGCTGAATTAACTCTTTAACGGGATTTGCTCCTCTCTCTCTCTGGCTGCTTCTTTCTCGGCCAGACCGCTGCCTGTACCTGGCCTCGGAGGCCAGGGAGCCTTTCTGGAAAGGGGTGGCAGGACAGGGCAGACAGGGGCATGTAGCCCCGTTAAAAACATGAGCTGCCTCCCCTCTCATGACCCCAGTGCCATCAGCTCACCAGCACCCTGTTGAGCCCTCTCTTTAGCTTGCCTTAGATAGGTGACATGAGATTGTTAAGATCTTGAAGCTGTGTGCACATAATATACTGTAAAATAAAACATGTTACTCTGTATGTGGTAGATTAATTTTTAGATCAAATAGACTGAAGTAAAAGCTTAAAATAGAGGGGAAATAAACTCCAATACAGTTCCTAACCTGCTGAAAGGAAGGCAAGATTATTAAAAAATTAGATCAGCGTTTCTTCCACATGACCTTTCTTTGAGACCCTTGCCGTTGCTTCCTGGAGACATATAAGACCTTCCTTTCCAAACCCAGGACTCAGATGAGAAGCCATGTATGCGCTGGGAGGCAGGTGGCCAGCTGCCAGCAGCCCCAGCTCTCCCAGACTGGGAGACCAGCCCCTCGCACTCACCCCCAGCAAGCTGCCTGTGCTATACCAGCATCAGAAGCAACAGGCCAAAGATGACAGGTATACTTGTCTAAATTAAATGTTGCCAAGTGGTTCTCAAGGAAAGGGCTCACAGCAAAGTGTAAGATGTAAATTGAAGTGCAGAGAGAGTGCTTCAACAGACGCTCTTATCAGTTGTGCTGCTAGACGCCCTCCTTCAGCTATGTGACATTTCAGTTCCCTAAACTCTATTATGCCCCATTTATTTCCATTTTCTGAATAGTAAAAGCTGTAACCTAGCACCTCAGGCACTGGTCTGAGGCTTTGGAGAGTTGGGTCTGGCTTGTTGCTGTGCATGCAGCATGGCAATGCCCTTATTGAAAGAACAGGGATAATACGTCCATGCTGCAACTAAATCCAGGTTATAAAAGCCTCATATGAGGGCCCGTTGAGTGCTGAGGGCTTATGCCGCTACATGTATTGTTTTTGAATTAAACTCAAACTTTTTTTTCTTTTTTTTTAATGTAAGACAGCTTATTTACTCTTGGTGCCCTTATTTGTGCTATGCCAATGCCATTTATCAAAATGCAGGTGGCGTCAGCTCTATTTCTCTGCTGTAGACCTGAGCAAAACAGCAGTGAATGAGGCCCTTTCCTTTTAATTATCTGCCTCTTTTCCCCAAAAAATCTGTACCTGGATATAGTTTCCACTATAGTAATCAAGGGGTACAGAGCCTTCCCACTCTCTCCAATATGTTGCGTGGACACCACGTAGTTCCTCTGTCCCTTTTCTGCTAGTTTTGGGACAGTGTCCGTGACTATAAATCAGTTACGTAGGCAAGGAAGGAAGCCATGCTGGTGGTCTGAAACATTCTCAGGTGAGGTGATAACTGCTTTTGTTTCCCAGTGGTCCGGGCTTCACCCCCACTCTTCCCTCCCACCTTAAAAGGCAAAGCTACCCTCAGCCTGCCAGTAGGATGGGCTGAAAGACACCTTTCCTGTTAACATCACATACCCCCAGTTCTCTCTTTTCTTCTCCCCTTCAAGTTCAGGGTTTGTTTTGGTGGCTGGGGTTTTCTGTTTAAAAACAGTCCTTGCGGAAGCAGCCTGCTTGACAGCCCTGCTGGCTAAAATCTGCTGTTTATCCACAGAATGGAATGTTGTGTGCCACCGAAGCTTTCTTATTCTCATCACCTACATGCCGCAGGTCTGCTCTGCCGAAGCACCTCTAGGGGTGAACGCACACTTCTGTCTCTAAGCTAAATTCAACCCCTGATCTCTTTGCAGAAACGAACAACAAGGGAGAGATTTGGTATGACTGATGGGAACCAAATGAATAATTCATGGCAGATCATTTATTTTGATGAATTTTATCCTCTTTTTCTGTTTGCAAATTGTCTGCAAGTAGCTTACGAACATCTCAAACGTATATGGGATTTGAAATTAACTGCTGGATACTTTCTGCAAATAACTCCTACCCTGTAGATTGCTCATGAACCATTCAACAGAAGCATTTGAAATTTCAAATTCTAGCCACATCGATTAGTTTTGATCGCTTTTGTGAGCCAGAAGCTCATCTACAGTGCTGGTGTAAATGCAAAGGAACTCCGTGGACCACACTGAGGCATGACTCCAGGTTGACATTGGTGTTACCTGCCTCAGCGTCTGTCCAGAAAAGATTTCTGTTCTCTGAGCAGGAAGACAGCATTTGAAATCAAGTGTCCTCACTGACTGGGAGAGGAGAAAGTAAAAAAAAAAAAAATTATGTTTGCATTTATTTTCCATGAAACGTAAAACGCTTTGTTCTAGTAGCAATCCCTGCCAAGTAAACATCCATATCTTTAACATGCCTGGCTATCAGTCATGAAACCTGTCATTTCTTACCCGCTTACCTGATGCATTTCCCATCAGTTACTATGACATTTCCACTTCTAGAAATCCATTCAATTAGTTTGCTAAAGCAAATGCAGGACTAGATTCATCATTAAAATATCTGAGGTCTATGCCAGTGGTGCTGCATTGAAGTCAAGGGTGTAAAACTGGCAGGTTACAAGAGAAGATTCCACTGGGGGAAATAACTTTTATTTTAATATTTATCAATAGTCTTGTAGTAAAGCAGACCAAGAAAGAGCTTTGGTTGATGGGATGCTGGTTTTGAGAATCCTCAAACCTTTCATTCAACTGGATAAATCTTAATATATGCCAATTTAGTGAATGCTAATGTGATATTCATCTGAGCCTGGTGGTACTTGTGCCAAATTCCCGCTGGCTTTCTAGGGAGCCCCATGTCTATTTTACACAATGTCATAAATGCCCAAGCAGCTGGTAGAGCCTGTCAGCCCCTGTCACGCTATTTGTGTGGAGTACATCTGAACAAACACCCCAGCACTGAAAGGCCAAGTCATCGGCTCCCAGACTCACGGTTGTCAGCCAAGCAAACAGATATGAGTTTGTCTTAATTTACAGCCGAAAATCTGACTGCAAATCCTCTCCGATCAGGTTCTCTCGCTTCAGCAAGGCCCTGGCTACTCAAAAGTCAAGACACGCTATCGCACACATCAAGACACAACCCATCCGACCTCTGAGCGACAGCTGGATATTGGTTTTCTCCAAATTACTCCGGCTGCAAGCAACATGCAGCGCAGTGAGGGAAACAGGGAACTCTTCATCAATGGGAATTAGCAGCTGATGCTGCTCTCTCTTCACCTTTCCACATCTCTGTGTCCCTGAAATCCCTGATATCAGACCTGCTGCCAGCCCCCAAGTACTTTTTCCTTTTGCCACAGCTGTGCTTTGCCAGGCCTGCTGCATCATGCTTGTTTTCTCACTCTGGTCCTATTGCATCAGAAACCCTGGGATGGAGGAGGAAGCAGGATGACAAACACAAGTACCCTTTGCTGCAACACCAACAGAGGCGGAGGAAGGTGCTGTGCCAGGGTGGGGGGTGGCACTTCCTCAGGGCAGAGTATAAATTGTGTGGCACTCCCAGCCCACCCCACATTTGTGTCAGCCTTTTGCTGAAATACTTGTAAGCTTGTCATTGCCGAAGTCTTTTTGGCAGCCAAGCCTTAAATATAGACTCTAATTACAACTGCACGTGTTGTACAATCAGCCTAAAAACTGATTAACTTTTGTAGAACCTTATGTTCAAGGGGCAATTCAAGATGTGGGAGCTGGCACCAGCTCAGGGTCTGAGACTGTGTCTCCTTGTGTATGCATACCATAGAATCAGTGTATGGCAGACTTAAAAGAGAACCAAATTATATATAGTGGGAAATTAAGAGGGGGAACCATGGAACAGCCTTCATAAATTAGGTGGCCCATTGGGCTATATTACATATATGTAATACATAATCTGATGGAATGAACTGCTGTGAAAATGCTTATTTCACCAGGGAGTCTTCAGATGTTTTCTTATTCAGTAGTTTTATTTCATCAACAGGAAGGTTTTTATTTAATTTCAAGAAAAAGGCAGGAGGGAAAAATAAAGCACTCCAGCTCATACCATTTCTGTAGAAGGAAAAGGATGGTGTGGGAGAAGGAGGCATTTGTACCTATCCAAGCCCATTACCGAGGCACCCTGTGAGTTCAATTCAGACACATCAGGGGGGATGTCGGTAACACAGCTGGTTAGGATAGCAGTCATACCTCATGACATAAACTGATCTACAGCAAGGTCTACAGCTGAGGCCCAGCAAAATAATTCCCCACTGGAACTGAACTCCAGAGAAGTCTTCACCTTTGCTTGAAAGATTTAGCGCTCACCATGCTGGGAGGCACAGAGTTTGACTTGATGGCCCTTTGATCTCTCCTGGTTCTTTAATTGCACACTATGCATTTCTGAGCAACTGGACATTATTTTCCACGCAGTCCTCCCTACAAAAATAACCCCTTTATTGGTCCATAGTTCCCACTGGTCATATTTCATATACCAAGTCCCCAGTGCTTCTCACTGCCTCTTGGTGCACCGAAAGCGAACTCTAAAGCAGCTAGTGTTTGAACAGCTGCCAGGAAGAGCTCCTACTCGAAGGGCTTGCTTTCCCAGGCAGTGGGTGCTTCATCTTTAAAATCAATCTGATGCATTGGCACAAGCCCAGAGAGTGTTAGTCCATCTGCTGCCTAACTCTCTGGGTTTGTTTGCAGAGGCTTGCTGTCAGCTGTTCAAATCCCTCTTTTTCCCCTCCAAGGAATTTCCTTTTTTTTCCCCCACAAGCCTCCACCAGGATCCCGTTAATCCCCACTTTACTTTCTCTCTCTTAATCAGCTTCCTGAAAGCCATGGAAAGAAGCTTAGGAGCACACAGTGCAATTAACACTATGTCTTATTCAGCTGGCATGGTGAGCGCTGTGCAGTGGGGTAGGTGAGGCAGGAGAAGCTCAGGTTTCTAAGTCAGAGTTTTGCGTGGTCAATCCCCAAGCCAAACACCATTTCCCTGTGGAGCTAGAGAACAGGATCCTACATCCCCCCACACTTTCCTCTCAACTACTGCAGAAAACAGTAGACTTCAAATCACTCCTGGTAAGCAGTGACTCTCACCTGCTGCCTGGTGGTGGCCTCAGACAAACTCCCACCACTTGGGTACTTACATCAGAAAATCAGCTACTGCAATGAGTAAGGACTTCTGGGGCTGTGGGGAAGAGAACACTGCTGATGGAGACAGTAACGTGTTCTGTGGCTGCTAGCCACCAGTCTGAGGGGACATGCTTTTCACAATCCAGGAGTGCCTGGAGTCCCTGGGGAGGGGCTTTCCAAGCTGCATGACAGGCTAACAGCCTGCTAAAGCTGTGCCAAGCCTGCCCCAACAAAGTCTGGGGAGGCATCCACCACTTAACACCTGGCTGAACTCAGGTGTCTGCTAGAGGAACAAGTCTCTGCATCACACTTGACACTCCGTCTCCACCCATACCATCCTTCACCACCTTCTGAAGCCTTAATCTAGGGAGGAGACCATATCCCAGACAGGTTAGATTTAGGACTCTTCAATCTCTGGAGTAGATCCCAAGTAGCTGCAGGAGCAGGATGCACCTTGTGCATGTGCTGGCTTACTCCTGAATGACCCTTGGCCACAGTTCTCTGTGAAGAGCTGTAGCCAACCCCTTCTCCCCTTCTCAGTGCAGAGCAGAAGTGAACACCAGAACTGATAGGCACTGACCTCAACCCCACAGGGCAGCCAGTGGAGGATGGCGTTGTTTTCCCCTTAGGGCATCCCAAGGTTGCTGAACACCTCCCCTGGACAGCAAGAGAGTTGGGGTAGGCTTTACCAGCACCCAGTCTCTCTCTCTGTCCCCGCCTCCCGCTTGTGGCCCCGCTGTGTGACACAGAGCTTCGGTCCCGCCTGCAGCGCTCCTGCTGCCCCAGCCCCGAACAAAGGCGCCCATTCAGCCCCGGCCGCTCACGGGTTTAGTGCTACACATGAACATCTACCATTGTTGCCAGCATTGCAGCCCAGAGAAATTAAATGCAAATTGTCTTTGTTCCCGAGCACAGATTGCCATTTCTCCAGCCCCAGGAGTCCAACAAACGCCCTCTGTACTCCCCATTTTTTTCCCTGCACATCACCTGCTTGTCAGCTAATACCCGGCTAGGCTGCGGGATTTAGCCTTGGGCACAGCCTGCTCACGTGCAACAGCATACAGATAATCTTCCAGGGCTGTAGCCGCGCGTGTATCTGGTACAGTGGGATGTGTCTCAAAATAAAAACATCAAAGATCAGTCAGGGGGTCATCAAATGACACATCTTAAAGGCAGCAGATTTCCTGCTTGTAAGGTAAAGGCATCACTGCTTCAAAGACTGCCCATCCAAAACTCCTCCGCAGCGGGGACAACGGTGATACCGTGCCTCCAAACCTTGATGCATGAAATACTACTTCTCCTGCCATTATTCCTTTTATCCAGAAATAAGAGGATAAAATTGAACCAATGGACTCAGGCTTGAGATCAAACAAAATTTCCCATGACAATAATCTTTAAAGGTAGGAACTAAATTCTTGAGGATATTGAGAAAGCCCTGGTTTTGGAGGGGTTAATCCTGTGACAGAAAACAAAGAGCATGCAAAAACCCCAACTTTTGACAGAACAGGTGACACACCATGTAATTTAAAGAGCTTAGTCTGCTAAGACACTTCTGATGTAACAGAGGCATCCATCTGTGAGACCCCTGAATAGACAAATGCCTGGATCCCCACTATAAACAACTGGACTTCCAGCAAACAGTCTCAACCTCTGCCTACTGCAGTTCTGTCTCCTTGTGACTGGATGTCAATTACTGCTGAGACAGTTCAGTGTCACGGTAACAACAATGTGCCCTCCACTCACAGTTCAGATACTTGATTAGCTGCTACAGCTCAAGAAGACACTGCTTATCAGCCGAGCCTGCAGCGGCAGACTGCACACACACTTAGCCTATCACAAAAGTGAGATAGAAATGTATTTGCTTAAATCTTTTTCATTGTGGTTTATGCAAACATGCTTTACCTCATGTTTGGTCACAGTGCACTGGCCTGCTTGAGCCTCCAGCTCACAGCAGGTTGTGCTTTTAGATCCACAAATCCCAAATTCAAGCCTAGATGATGATGATGCCTAAGGCCATGATGTCCTAACAGGGGGCACAAGATCTGCACAGAGCTGACAGCAAGACTAAGGTTTGGATTTTATATTAGGCTTATCTCCATGGTATCTGATAACTCTATCCACTACCAGCTATCACTTACCTCTGTAAAACAACAACATTCAGGTCGCCAGCTTTACAATTTGTGAGCAATGAGGCAGACAAATCTCTAGTTTAGAACAGATGAATCTCCAAATGGCTGATGCATAAAACGAGAAGCTTAATACAAAATAGTCAAATATGGGGGTTCCCCCCACATTTAGAAATAGTCATCACCTGCACACTAGCTCACTACCTTCTTCAAATACACATAGATATTTGCTCTCACAATGCATCGAGGGAAAACTCCATTTCCATGAGTCAGCTCCTGGTAGAGACTACAGAGAGCTGGATAGTCCTCTGCCAAGAGGAAATGATTAAAGCCAGAAATCAGCCAAAACCATATGGTTACAAAACATTGGGGTTCCCCACCCTCCCCGAAAGGGCAGGGCAGAGTTCTTGCAGATGTTGAGAATCTTTCCTTGGCTCACAAAATGCAGACGAGCACATCTGATCAACTCTTAGCTGTGAGAATACCCAACCCAAGACAGGAGGAGCTAAAGGATGAACACAGTAGCATGGCTTAATACAGATGGCCCATCATCAGACTGGCAAACGGCAGGCTTATAATTTTCATACTGTTGCAGAAGACCCCGAGAAGCTGTTGTCAGCAGAATCAGGGAAAGAGAAGGCATTTCGGAAGGTGCACATTGAAAACAAGAGCTAAAAAAGGTTGAAAAATTTAGAGCAGATGAAGCTGCTCAGAAGTTTGCTATAGAGGCTGGCTTCACCTACACACCACATTCATTTCTCAGACCAATTTAAGCTCTCAGAAGCCTGAGAGTTATAGACATAGTTACCACATCTGGCTGGGAGAATATTTCACCCTCAGTACTGAACTGCAGCTTTGCTTTTATTTAACAATCACAATAATAGCCTGCATTTCTGGAACCTAAGGAATGCTGTAGCGCAGGCAAAACTTATTTCTGTAATCACTGTGCAGACAGAGGAAGTGCACAAAGGGGTGAAATACTGCAGATGCTGGGACATGGCACTTAGCAAGGAGGACAAGCTGCCTGACAGAGATGACCCTGCCCAGCACTGAAGACGAGCACCTGGGCAAGATGAAGGCTCATGAACATAGCTACCCACAAGAGCTGAGCACAGAGCCACCTCAGCCTTTGCTCTGTCGGAGAGCAGTGGAAGACATTACCTTTAATAAAGGCTACAACACAAGGAGCACACACCACATCCCAGATTACGCCGCCACAGTTGGGTAGGGCTCCCCTCAAGTGCTAAACACCTTGAGCACTAAAAGTGCCACATCCTGTGGGAATCCAAGGCGAGGAGAATGCAACCACCCATACTGTAACACATGCCACACAGTCTTCAAGGGCTGCTTTTCAAAGCTCTGGAAGTCCACTGCTCCAGCTAACATCTGTCAGGTGCAAGAAATTAATCTCCCTGTGGCCTTGCTCACCTGCAGCCTACATTGGCTCCAAAAGAAAGGAAAGACAGGGCTACCACGGCGGGACTTTTTTGTTTAAGCTTTTTAGTCTTAACCTTTCCCATTCCATACTGAAATTCCCATCCCAGCTGTCTTTGAAAAAACTAAATAAACACATTCTTGAAGTACTATGAATAGAAACAGCAGGGCAGACCTTGCTTTGAACTGAGTTGCGCTGGCAATTTCTTCCAGGGAGCTTTTGACTTGAACATTTCCTACTAGCTTTGAAACAAAACCATGAAACAGACCTGCATCTGAACTTGTGAGTATTTCCTTTTAAAATTGTCCCAAAATGATGGACTCCCAAGCTTTCTGGTTCCTAGACAACGGGGGTGTTATCATTGAACCTTAAAGTAATGAAGCCTTAGTGGCTTATCTCATTCAATGAACAAGGCTTAAAGCTCAGTTCCAGCTTTCTAGAGGGGAAACTGCATTACAAGCCCTGCAACCATCAACTTAACTTTGCTCTGGTCCAATTTCACTCCCTTCTTTCTCCTTTGCTGCAGAACAACTCCCAGGTTGCTCTAAGAAAGAGAATCCATTCTTGTGTGAAGTCCAAGGCAAGGCTTTAAAGCCAAGGCATGTCTGTTTTGCCACCAAAGGTGTAAATAACTGCAGTACATCTGTCTATCCTTTGGCCAGCTTTAAACAAAGTGTTTGTGACGGCAGCCCCTGAGGTGCCAGGGTAACAAGAGCTAAAGGGAAGACAGCACCCCCATACCTCCAAGGCAATTAGTGGCGAGGATTGAAGCTTCATTTTTGAGCTTTGGCATCTGTGGGAAACCAGCCAAGAGCTAGTTTGCCTGCTGGTGCTGTGAGTGCCTCCAGCACACACCTACTGCTGGGCAGAGTGGGAGTTGTGACAGGGCGGAGTTCCACCCTGAGTGTGCAGGACCAGCAGTGCCCTGGGATTTCAGAGGCAGCTCCTCATGGTTGCATTGACCTAGCTTCATCTCCTCCAGGTACTACCTTGAGTTTCACCAGCTGTGTTTGTTCTGTCTGTGAGCAAAAGGCTACTGTCCCACTGTCCCACAGCAAGGACCAGAGAGAGCAGAAGTGTGTTAGCTTCTCTGCAACTCAGCATTTTATTTTTAACCATCCTCTCCAGGGGTTTGGCATAATGGATCAGGCTCGGAGCTGCTGGGTCTGAGGCAAGACCACAGCTTTGCTCCACTGGTGCTGCTGTGGCAAAAGTAACAAGAGGGTGCAGAGAGATTGATACAGCCTTGCACCGCTTTGGTTAAACCAGCTGAAGCTTCTCCATCCCAGGGCTGTAGGAAGCGACTGCCAGTGGTGGAGGGGGCACCATTCCTGTCACAACAAATAAACTCTGGTCACTTCTCAGTGCACATGTTCATCTTGCCCGGCCCCTTCACAGCCTGCCTGCAATCCATGGCAAATTCTAGACAGCCAAGGGCGGCAAGGGGAAGAGATGAGCTCCTGTGACAGCCAGGCAGGTGGCTAGGAAGGATCCTTCCATTCCTATCACCCTGTCCTGTCACAAACACTTCTATTTTAAGTCAAGGTTTTATTCCTTCAAGATTTCAGACTAGGTTAGCTCTTCCAGTAAAAGAGGATGCTGACAAACATCTCCCTGGTCTGACAGAGTTTGAGCAAAGCTGTGGGAGTGTCAAATCCACATTAGCTTAAAGAATTCTTACAAAAAACCCCAACTTGCTCCATTTGACAAGCCACTTTCCATCAAAATGGCACAGGCAGACTACATGATCCTTAAATTGGGAATTAAGAGAAGAATGAGGCTGATTCCCCATGTTTATTGAAATCTACATTTGAGACTCAGAGCATTTATCCTGCATGCCATCAGCAGTAACATTTTACTCCCTTACTGCTGTATGGAGATCAGCTTACTGACAATCTGCATTGCTGGAGAGCAGCTCCTGGCTATGCTGGTTTGGGGTTTTTTTTTTACAACCTCCTCCACTGCATTAAAGAGCCCTTCCAATACCTCGTCTGCTGCTCTGCAGAAGTATTTGCACACCAGAATTGAAAAGTCACCTCTTAGTCTCCTTTCTGAAAGCTACGGTTCATATATAGTGGCTGGCTTCACAGTTAAAAAGAAAATTCAGCACGAAGCAAGCAACCTAACAATCTTAACCAGTAAAATATTAATAGATTTTATTATAATTAACATTATTGGTATTACTCTTGGTGTTATTTTTCTTGGTGTTAATATTGGTTTAATAGCACTGCTCAGAATCTTTAATTAAAGCATGGATAGAACACAACTCCTGCCCTGAAGAGCTTAATGTCAAAAATTTGGCTTCATGGATGATATGTTGCAACCACCCACAGGTTATTGGGTTCACTACAGCAGTAACTATATCAAGCTGAATCGACTGTGATGTTATATACAAGAGGTCTGGCAAGATGATCTAGCAGTCCCTCCTGGTCTTAAGCTTGTGAATCTAAATAAACAAGACAGGAAGAAGACAGAGGTGAAATCACTTGGCAAATGGCAGAGCACTGCAAAAAAATCACTAAATTCACAGTGCAGCATCCCAGCCACTAAGTCACCAAGTCTCTGAACCTTTGGCAGCATGTACTTTTTCAGAGAAAATCTTTTGTGTCCCTCCACCAACATTTACTGTGAGAGTATGAGCAAAACTGCATGTGTATGGTAACAACCACCCATCGCGTATTTGTGTGTGCTTTGAGGGCACAACCGACAGTGCTTGAAAGGCAAAGATGGAGAAGGAAATCAGGATTTCATTTGCTTTAGATGATAGTTTTCAACACCTTAAGCTCCCTGACATAGTCTTTCATGACCTTCTTCCACCCCTGCAGCTCACCCACTGTGGAACACTCTGCTAGATTATACCAGCTCTCATAAAAACACCTAAGCGTATGTAAATGTCAAACATTCACATAGGCTTTCTTCACCTTGCAATTGCAAGCTATTTTCATGTTCTCCTTTTCTGCAGATCCCGGTCATCCATTACCTCCTTTTTTTTGCATCTGTGTGTGCTAGCATAAATGTTACATAGATGTGCAATTCCATGTAGGTTAGGGATGACAGAAGCAAGAAAGGATGCACAGCTGTCAGCTGGGAATTGCAGGGGTAGGTGGAGTTACACCTAGAATCAAGTTGTTCCTCTCCTTTCATAGCACAGCTTTATTTGCCTTGGTTTCCTGTTCTCATCATTCCCGTTCCTTTTCATGTCTTTGCTATTAAAGTTATTAGGAAAATTATTCATTCAATTGCTTGTAGAAGCTGCCCAAAGATAAATACATTCAGCTTAATAAATCTAGTTAGCAGGATGGAAGAGGAGAATGCCTAATTAATGTATTAATGATTATAATGCACTTTGAAGATGAAAAGTGCTGGGAGCTCTAAGGGCAAGTTTCTGCCCTCTGAAGTCCCTAGGAATTGTGTGCAGAAGCTAATTCTAAACATTACCACTGCTACAGGGTGGCAGGAAAAAAGATGCATGTACCACAACTCCTCCTTAACATCCTGGACATGGATGCAGAAGTGAGCCCATCTTCCAGATACTGCCTGCATTAAGACAACAAAGCTACATATTCTCCTCCAAAAACAGAATCAGAAGAGTGGTGCTATTGCAGGGAAAGGGCATGTGGGTCAAAGGAGGTTTCTAGCTGGTGAAGTTTCCATGGCTCAGGAACAAAACTATTTCTCTTCCACAGGTTTCTCCTCATCCAGACAATACGGCACAGGCTGAGATCTGAAGGACAGATTTGCCTCTTGCCGCAGTAAGAAATCTTCCTTTACAGCAAGGGAAAATAAGTTGCTTAGAAAGTCCCTTAGATGTCACTGCACAAACAAAATACAAGCTGCTAATAACAGGTTTCTTAGTCACACTTCCTTTGCATGTGGTACCAGGAGGCACATACTCTAGGCTCTCAGTATTATGGGCTCAGGTTATGAAAACTTTCATGGACATATTTTAAATTTCAGTCTGAAGAAATAAGGTACTAGCAGCTGACATCTGCATAGCTGTCTCCTGAAAACAATGAACAATCTCAATAAGGCCTAGAAAAGAGAGTAAAATGCACACTAAAACAACAGCAAGATTCACGTACATCTGGTGAGAAGACAAAAGGGGCACAAATTATGCAGTCAGTCAGCATATTTTCTGGTCATCACTGGGAATACTGTGGATCAGCTAAATAATGCTGTATCACCCATCTCTGTAGCAGTTAAAAAAAACCCAACTCAGTTCCCTTAGATACCCACAGAGCATTAAAAATCCTGCAAACTTCACAAATCTCTTACAGGGAAGACTCCTGTCTGTGTCAAAAGGCAGAGAAGGTAAGGCCTCAGCAAGCAAAGCACACGGGTGACCTGCAGCAGGTGCAACACCAAAGCCATCACAAAGCCCCGAGCTTTAGTCCCAGCTATGGGTGCTCAAAATCAGCTGCACTCCTGAGCCTCAGGAACAGGAACAAGCAGCAGCCACTTGCATTTGGGCAGACCAGCTGTGCTCAAGTGGCAGTGTTTTCTTGCCAGGCTAAAATCAGCATCTGTTTGTTCTAGTGTCTCTCCTCAAGTGATAAGCATGGATGGCTACTTTCCCTTCAGGGGATTATGGGCTGACAATTACTGCATGAAGTGTGATAAATCAGCCTTCCCTCCATGAGTTAATACACTCTCTGATAAAGCAGAGGCTTTGTTTGCACAGGCCACATAATTTACCAATGGAAGTATTGATCAAATTGTCTTTTATGGATTTGTCTGCTTATGCCCCGACATGAAATTATGATTTTTTTTTTTTTTNAAATAAAATTTTTTTTTTTTTTTTTTTTTTTTTTTTTTTTTTTTTTTTTTGGTAACATGGTCCTTTACTCTTCCTTTCTTTTCCTGGGATATTAACAAACCCCAAACCCAAGAATACTCTTCCCTGGGGTTACTGGAGGGAACTCCCACATGCTGCTCTAAAACTGGCATAAAAAACTAAACACAAATCAATCACTTCTTCCTACAATGTTGTTTCTTCTCCCACCCACCGTCTCTCACACCTGGCAGTGTGCTGGGACAGTGAGTGCCTGCTCACAGTTCACACTACTGCACACGTGGTGGCCCATTGCCCAGAAAGGTTTATAGGTGTTTGGAGCACACCAAAGAAAGCAATGGATGTTTAAGATGCACTGAAAATCAGGAACAGCCTGGTTTTCAAAGCTGCTCTCCTTTCAGCTACCAGAAACTTCCTGCTGTCTTGTAAGCTGCTGACTCCTACCCAAAATCAAATCATTAACAAAGTTATCTCAGCAAAGAGTCTTGACAATAGACTGGATGCATCCTAGACCTCCATTCCTGCTCTTTTGCCTCTCTCCCTTCCTACAGCAGAAGCAGCCCATGGTCGTCATCCTTAGGGCAGCAATGTGTCCGTTTTGTGCACATTCCTGAGCAGTCTCAGCACAGCTCTGTGAAAGCCTGGAGAACCAATCCCTCAAGCAGAGGCTGTAAAAATAAAAGCAGGGATACCTGAACCTAACAGAAAACTTGAATGGATGAACTAAGAGGGGACCCGCCCCTGATTTTCCTCTCATTTTATTCTTTGTTTGCTTTCCAAATCCTCTCTGCCAGCTATCAGCAAAAATACCCTGTCCTCTGGTTGTGGGGAAGAACTGAAAAAGCATTACAATGACTTCCCAGTTGAAAAGAGGGTCCAGCCCCTGCAGCAGCCTCCACAAGATGTCTAATTCAGAGCAGATCATCTGTGGAACTTCTTTCAAGAAGCAATTCTGAATCCAACTTTTAAAAAGTGTAATTAAAATAATGACAATTGCTTTGGGGCAGAAATTGGTCTCCACCAATCCTAAAAGAGAAACCCCAGAAGCACATCAGAATAAAGCTCTCCTGACATAAACAAGTCTACACCTAGAAAGGACCAAGCAGTCACCACTGGAAAGCCATGGCAGGCCTGTACCTCTTGCCACTCTATGCTTGCATTAGAAGACTCCTACAAAAAACAAAACTGATTTGGTCATTTTTGTTTGCTACCATCGTCAGAAATAGGTACAAAAATATCAGTATCCTTCTTTGGAAGTGAAGGGATGGCAATACAGCTTAGGCACTTGGAGAGCGTTTATTTATTCTTCCCAGATTCTCTTGAAGGCCTGCCAACGGGTTTGCTGGTCTCCTAGACTAAAACTTCTGAGAAGGTCACAGGGACACACTTTCTTTCACAAATTTTCCAGACTTTAAAGTCAACTACAAAAAAAAAAAAAAAAACACTTTCATATTTTTAACAAAAGGTATGTGAATACAGGTCAGCACTGCTCCATAGCAAGTCAGGTTTCACTTCCACTTGTCTGTGCCATAAATATTACTGGGTAGGTACAATAACAGGAGCCTCTTCCTTTTCGGAAATTTTGACTACTTGCAGAATACATCACTGATCATTCAGCAGCAAATGTCAGTACTGCCTACAATGGCACTTTTGTATGCTTCTCATTGAAAAAAAATCAAGCATTTAGCTGAAAAAAAAAATTAAAAATTGTTCTGTGTTGAGGAATCCACCACTTCCCTGGGGAGATTACTCCAATGGCCAATTGTTCTCCCTGTGAAAAATTTTCCTCTTGTGTCCAATTGGAATGTCCTCAGTTTTACCATCAGCTTTTGTGTTTTCCATGTGATTCCTTGTAAAAAGGGAGTCTTCATCTTTGCAGCCACCCTTTAAATACAGGAACATAGTGATAAGGTCTCCCCCTAAACCTTATTTTCTCAAGGCTAAATAAACCCAGTTGTCCTTCCCTCCCATGGAAGGCTTCCCTGTCATTTGATCATCACTGTGGCCCTTCCCTGGACCTTCTCCAGCCTGTCCACATCTTTTTTGCATAGCAGGGAATAAAATTGATCCCATTATTCCTGGTGTGGCCTGACAAGCATGGAAGAGTGGGAAAATTACTCTTCTCTCTGCTGGTGATGCCCTTGTTGATGGGATAGAGTATCCCATTGGATTTCTTTGCTGTAGAAGCCCACGTTCACTCATACTGAGCCTGTTGTTCATTGGGACCCCCAGGCCCCTTTCCACAGAGCTGCTCCCCAGCTGGGCAGATCCCAGCCTGTGCTGGACTCTTGGATTATGTTTTCCTAGGTGCAAGACCCTATGTTTGTCTTTGTTGAACTTCACAAGGTTTTTGTTAGCCCAGCCTTCCAGCATATCCAGGTCTTCTTGCAGCTTGGCTCTCCTGTCCCAAGTGTTCACTTCCCCACTCAGTTCAGTATCATCAACAAACTGTATCACTGGAGACTAATGGTCTAATGGTTCAGTAATAATGGTACAGAAATCTCCCAAAGTACTCCTTTATTCATATTATTATGTTTTTACCCATAAAAGTAGCTTTGGAAGGAGCCTTCTGTTATCCAGAAGCTCCGGAACTGCATCAGGAAGTAAACAAATAGGAAGCTACTGATTCATTTAAGCTTAAAGGAATGTACTCAGTACATTGTCTCTTCCCAGAAGGCATGATCAGCATAAACAATTTTTGAATAAGCAAGACAATATCTAACGTCTTACACCATCATCTTTTTTGACATTTGTATCCACAAGTGCAAGGTAAATCAAGTATTAAGCCCCACCACCAGGTAAGTAGAAAAATCAGCTGATTTTCACAGCAGCTACACAAAAATAAAGGGTAAATAAACCCAGCATGATCTTTGTTGGCCTTGACTGTTCTTCTTGCCTTTCCTGTTCCTTGCTATTTGAGTCAGTTTTGGCACAGCAGACTTGGGCACTGCCCATGCACCAGTACCAAACACCACACGCAGAGTCACAGGCTGAGCCGGTGGCACAGCCAGCAGGATGCCGAGATCCCAGCTCTGAGTTCTGCCTACGGGAGGTATTTCTGTCTGTGCTGCAGCAAGAAAAGCCCTCAGAAGAGATGCGCTGCATCAACAATTGGAAATCTGGCCAAGAATATCTGTTGCAGAAGCCTGTAAGGCCTGGAGATTCACTCGCACAAAGCAATGCTCCAGTGAAACAAAGGTCACGATTCCTGGCCTTTACCCCTGAGATGGTGCTCCTTCCAAACCCTTTACCCTCCTGATGTTCATAGCTCGTAAACTAACCCAGCCTAGGAGGAAGGGCTCCAAAACTCATTTCAGACAGTGCTTTGTACCCTTGCAGGATGGCCCCACCGTGTGACAGCAGAGGAACACTGCACCCACGTGGGAATGCTCTCGGGAGTACAAAGCCTGCTTTCTCAGCAGGTGGTCCTCCGCCAGTGATTTAATTTATTCCAGCTAAAAAAAAAAATCCGGAGCAGTTCTTGGACAAAGAGCTGGGATTAGCAAGTGAAAGACAGCCTTCCTTTTAACCCCTTTGTCACTTCTACACAGAAACGCTGCTTTGTGCTTCAGAACTCCGATGCTTTGCATGGAGAAGGAGGGGGGCTGTGGGATAAGTGGCAGTTGCACAGGGTGTTTGAAATAAAAGTTTAATTGTGGCAGGATTTCAAATTTTCATTCATTCAAGCACTGTGTCCTTTTGATCGTGGGGGTTTGTTAATTCCATCAGCCCTGCAAATCTAAGTCAGTTACACGTTTTCATTTCCAAGCCAAGAGATTAAAATTGGTAATGTTTAAAAAGTTACTATTAATGAAAGAAAATACTAACTTTTATTTCATTAGTATTAATGAAAAAAAGTTAGTGTTAATTAAAAAGTTAGAATTAATGATCTCAACTCGTTTGCCTCCTTTGGCTAACGTTATTTACTGTGGTCTGCACTCAGAAGCTCTTGAGCTACGTGTGTGGCTTGCAACCATACGGCTACATCGGGGACCCTTGGCACTTACACGCCAGAGATGCTACCTCACTTCCTTCCTCCTCCCTCACTTCCTTCCTCCCCTGCTCCAAACCCAGCTCTCCTTTTTTCTGTGTTCTTTCCACATCCTCTCCCCGTGCTCAAGACCTTCTTTTGTTTTTCTACTGTATTAACCGCCTCCACCCTGGAGACCTCCCCTCTTTGGCACCCGTTTGGATGCCCCCAGCTCATACATGTTTCCCTTCTGGGACCTATGTCACCGTCCCACTTCCTGGTGGAGCAGAAGTAACTCCCCTTCCCATTGCTGGCCCACATGAAACAAAACACAGAAGTGGCCCAGCGGTGCACAGGATCCAGCTTGGATGGAGTTAACTCGCTTTGTGGCAGCCTATATGGCGCTCTGGTTTGCATTTGTGGCTAGAACAGTGTTGATAACATAGCACTATTACTTCTGAACAGCCCTTGCACAGTATCGAAGCTCTCCAAGATGCTTTTTCAGGATGAGAGGAGGGTCATCTCTAGTCCAGCAGATGAAGTTTAGCCAGCACTGCTCACCTCCCTCATCTGAGCCACGTGGAATCTCTTGCCCCAGACAAACTTCATCCTTTGGACCTTGCTATGAGGCAGATGGACCCAGAAAAGTGGTAAGCCACATTCCAATCTCCCTCTGCCCACCCCCTATCTACGGATTAAAGCAGATAATCACATGAGAGTATTGAGTTCTTTCTACTACCTACATGTATGTGCGAAGACTGTTTTACCACTTACATAAAAATTTTGATCTTTAGTATCCATAATTTTCAAGAAAATAAACTTTTGTCATTTAGCTAATGAAAGGGAGCTATTTGATGAAACTTGATAAAGCTTCCTGTCAGTTGAGCTGTAAGAAGTCCAGGCCTTACTCTTAACCTAGAGTGAATGCAAAGCAACAAGGCTCAGCTTAGACCAAAAAGGGTCTCAGATAGTAACAGCGGTAATTAACATTTGTCACAAGCTAAAACTGCACACTGAGAGTGATCACAGCTCAGATGACTAAGTGTAATTGCTTAATGACAGTAAATTGACCACAGCTCCAGGTAGTCAGTCTTTTTGATTATCATGAGATCAGAGGATAATGCAGTTGGGAAGGAAATTCAACAGGTCAGACCAGGTTGCCCAGGGCTGGACTGGACAGCAAAACCAATCAAGCGAAGAGATACAATCTTTCAAATTTTTTACTGTTACTTCTGCAGTTTTGCACAGTAAGCTACTGTACAGCTGTGTAACACTGACAAATTTCTTCAGCTACAAAATGTAAAATAACAGGGTACAAAAATAAGCACTTTAACTGCTTTAATTCTGCTTACCATG
Source organism: Struthidea cinerea (assembly GCA_013397865.1). NCBI lineage: Eukaryota > Metazoa > Chordata > Aves > Passeriformes > Corcoracidae > Struthidea > Struthidea cinerea. The sequence continues at coordinate 364,848 of VZTI01004732.1, forward strand.
TAAGCAAAAGCAGGGGTTATATCCCTCACTGGCTTTTAGACCAGACTGTTGCTTCCACAGGAAAGCACCACGATGTGCCAAAGCCTGAAGCCTGACACGTGCTGCCAAATTGCAGTGAGCTCCCCAGGGCTCCCAGCGAGTTCACCAGGGGCCAGCAGAGGCACAGCAGTTCTGTCATTTGTGGCACAACGCAGGACCAGACCAAACAGCACAGCACATCCTCCCTCCCTATCTCCCTTTTTCCCCATTAAGAAGGCTCACTGTATAGGGATAAGTGCAAACCACGCTCAGCACCCTCCTCAGGTTCGATCTTACTGGTCATCCCAAACCAAAGAGTAACTGAACATCTTCTCAGTGCTGCAAGATCAGTTCATAACTGATCATGCAGCATCAGGCAGGATTCATCATGCAGTGTACTTTTCCTCCCCCTGCTTTTTTGCTTTGTGGTAGTGGTTGTAATCATTATACAGATCCTTAAAGACCTCCCTCACGCCTGCTGGGAGCGATGCACTCAAGAACTTGATGTCCCGTTCAATGCAAAGGTCAAGGATGTGATATATCCCTTCTGTGAGATGCGTCTTCACAGCTGGGTGCAAAGTCACCTACAAGAAGAACAAAATTGCCTTAAACTTGAAGACAGAAAGGCAAGAAAACACCATTTTCACAGTCAGTATACATCAAATGCTGACAACGTTATCTTTTGCATCAGACCATCTGGAACAGCCCATTAGATAAAATCCAAGATTTTGACTTGTGCAGTATTTTCCTGATTTTTGCAAACATGTTTTGCGAAACAAGCACAGCCCTTGCAGTAAAATCCACACGAGTACTATACACATTGCTGCGGTGGCAAAGACACTAATCATCCTGGAATCACATGGACACTCCTCTGCACAACAACTGTAATTAAAAAACCCTAAAATACTTGCCTTGGATTACACATTTCAGTAGATTCTGTATGTCTCCTGCTAGTAAGTCAGTTACAAATGAGCACTTCCTTTAGGCTGCTCTCTCATTTACATTGGGTAGTCAAACAATTATTAACTTATCACTTAGTAATTTGATATTTATCTAACAATTTTTTCCTGAGTACTTCAGTGTGCAAGCCTTAATAAAAGAAGCCTCCAAAAAGCTCAGGAGATATATTTCCTTAATCTGTTTTAACACCAGGAATCAGGTACCTTGCCTGAAGTCATGCAGAAAGTTGGAGGAATACAAGAAATGACTTGGGACTCGGCGCCCTGCTCCCAACATTGCCTCTGCTCAACCCCACAACCAGCAGAACCGCCACTACAACCAGGAACAGCAGTGCTGACTCTGGAGTCCTCTGCTGCTCTAGGCTAATTGAAATTTGTCCTGGGCTCACAAATCACTTGCTAAATACTTCACTGCCCAAGACAGTGCTGGCCTCTGGCATCATCACGTTATTTTTGCTGCAGAACCATGTCTTATCTTTGCTGAATCCCAAAATTAGCCTTATGCCTCCAGATGTGAGCCTCTGCACTCCACGCCTAATGAAAATTACATAAAAAGCCGTCATTAAAATTCAGGCTTCTTTCTTCCTTAGGCAACTAATAAACTTTCTGCTAATAAAGTGCACTCCTCATCACTCTGACAGGCTCCTGCTCTCTTTCTGCCCTACATGTGGAACAGCTAATACATTTTGTTAGATCCACTAACATAGCAGGGAAAAACGTATAGCAGGCATTAAGGCACATAAGCCTTCATTTAGATCTGTGACCCTGAAGTCTTTGCATGTCCAAGAGGCTGTAATTTTCCCCTTCTCTGTCAGTTGATCAATTGGTTTGTTTCTAACAGATGTTATTTCTCCCTACACTGTGCAATATGGTTGGAGAACAGCTGAGCATCACAGCTCCCAGTGAATACAGTGGGCTGGGCTCTCCCTTCCTAGGGCAGAGAAATAACTGCAGAGAACAAGGACAGGAAAACCCACAGCTACTGACAATATGGACCAGATGGCCCACTTGGGATAAGTGGCTATCTCAGAGCTGCAGTTTATGGAACTGCATCCCTCACACCACAAATTCATCTGGTCCCATGCCTTATTTGGTCCATTCTTGCTTTGCAGTTTCCTATAAACACCAATAATGCCATGGGAAGCAGAACCAAATTTAAACAGCTGCCACTACTGGCTGGCAGTTAATTATACTTGTAAGTGGTTTATGGTCTATACAGTTAGCACAACCAATTTGTCAAGCATTATAGAGCTCTTGATGTGAGACATTAAATGTGTGAAGAGGTATTTCACTGTTGCTGAATTAAGCAACAGCTCATAGGCAACAAGCAGAAAGCACTGTGTCAACAGTTTGAAAGAGCTGCCACCCACTCCAGCAAGGAATCTTTCTAGATTAATACAAAATAATTTGTGGTATAAAGAGGAAGCACTGAGGGAGCTGTTACACAACCACTCTATGGGTAAGTGACTACTTAGGCCAGTAGCTTTCATCAGCTCTAGTTTGGAGACCCTTAAAAGGGTTACAGTAAGTGTGCAAATGCCCATGTAAAGAGTTAAACCTACCAACATGTTTTTCTCAGTTATCTTTGATGGACCCTCAGGGTCTTCATATCACAGGCAGAAAGCCACTGATCCTGACTTGGAAGAGATGAATGGTTAAGAGAGTTTTTCTCTCCCTCCGCAGAGCAACATGAAAGATGTGTACATGCTCCATTTAAGACAGGCATGCTGAGTCCTCCCCTTCCTCTGATATCCATCAATTCTCACCAGTCTAATGAGCAAATAAATCATCACCTACTTGTGATCTATCTATTCTGTCAGACAGAAAACACTCCTTTGCCACAGCGTGTGGCGGCTCACTACACCAATTCCCCCTTCCACGCCCAAAGGTTCCATGCATACATTACTGATCTGTGGTTTCAGCTATCATCCATCACTTTCCATTTTCCAGTGAACATCTTGCACAAAACTTTCCTAGAAGTCTCATGAGACTTCGTGCTCCTGCTAATACAGAGACAAGTGTCCTTTCAACTTAAAAAGGTTGTTTGACAATTCAAGTCAGGCTTTCAGACTTACATTCAGTGATGACCAGATAACAGAATTCAGAGGGGTTAAAGGGAACAGAAGTTGTCCTAACAGCAATTTACCCTCTGCCAAACTACCATGTTCACTATGTAAACAATAACTAACTAACCAGGAAATCTGACATCTCCCACTGTTTTGCTCCACCCCCCCTCCCCAAAAGAAAAAAAAAAAGAAAAAAGACAGAAAAAAGACAGGTGATAAGAGAAGGCAGCGAAATTTAACCTCTGTAATAACCTTCATGGTTAGTTACACTGGTTACACCACAATCCTTCAGAAACATAGCACCGGTTACAATAGTTTTATTTTTGTAAGAGGGCCTAAAAACAGAGACTAAAATTCCTTTCTGTATTTCAGCCCATGTCCAGGCCAGAACCACAAATAATCAATTTGCAGGTACCTGTGCCACAAGCAGCACTCAAACCCTGGTGAAATCTAAATATATTGGGCTGAAGAAAATGACAAGCTGAAGTTACCTCCAGATGAGAGAAAATACTGATCTGGCTCTGGCATCCATAAGAGCAGAAGTAGTTGCTCTCAGTAAGGATCAGAATGACAGCTTTGGTACAGAAGGAGAATTACTGAAAAGCTAATAATTGTTGACTTGGTAACATTTTTTCCATTCACTTAATCATTTAGACCGCATTAAAAGATATTTTCCAGAATTTTCCACCATTACTTTGCCAGATAGGGCCTTAACGGCTATCAGTCCAGGACAACTGAAACTATTTGGGAGATAAACTTTATCAACAGATGTATAAGGAACACATTTTTAACAATGATGGTGGCAAAACTCTGGAACAGGTTGCCCGGAGAGGTGGTGGATACCTCATCCCTGGAAACATTCAACGCCAGGTTGGATGCAGCTATGAGCAACCTGATCTATTTCAAGATGTCCCTGATCATTGCAGGGGAGTTGGCCTAGATGACTTTTAAAGGTTATCTTTCAACCTCTCAATCCAAACCATTGTATGATTCTATGAAGAAAAGCAACACCAAACATGGCATGAAAGCAAAGCAGTTCTGTCCACGGGCACTGCATTGTTTTATCTTAAAAAAAAAAAGACACAGCCCGCACCTTTAGAAAATTTTCCAGGAGTTTGGTAAGAAAGATTCTCAAGAACTCTCGCTTAATATAACAGTCTGGATCAAACCTGCATCTCCATGAGGCATAACAACTTCTGTAACTTCACAAATTTTACAAAATTTAACAGAGTTGCCTTTGTAACAGAAACTCCAAGCAGTATATTATGGCATTTCAAGATGGATGAGAACATACCTTCTGCAATTCAGTCACATACTGAGCCACAATGAAAGCAGAAAACACAGTGAAGTCCTCCATTTCTGCAGCAATATGAGTATACATCCGTTCCACCAAGTGTGCACATTTCAGTATCATTTCAAACTCATCCGTGTTGCCTAAAACACAAAGTGAGATGCAGCCTGGCATTTGAGGCTTAAAAACATTAGGAAAAAAACCCCAAAGAATCACTCAGTCTTCCATGATGCTTGAACTACATGAGGCCGAGGACAGCTTGCCCATTTTATCATCTTTTCTTATCAAGCCACAGCTAGAAGCCCCGTACAACACACAAAATACATTGCTTAGAATGGCTGTTTTGTAAGAGCATACTGATTCCAATTTCACGTGCCCTGCAAGGCAAAAATTATTTATTATAGATGTTGAAGTGCTCAAAGCAGCAGTTATGGTCCCTTCCACGATTCAGTCCCAAGTAGCACTGTGGAGGAGAGAACAAGGAGACATGAAAATTGTATTCCCTACCCAGAGAAAATCAGAAGACATTTCTTATAAACAACATAGTAAGAAAGCTTTCTGATGAGATCTATTATGTGGAATATAGCAGCAAAAGCTACATCACTGGAGATATTTAAAGCGAGACTGGTGAGATCAGCTGAGAATTACCTCAGTAGGCATAGAATGAAGAGAGCTAGCACAAACAAGGGAGAAGCCAGAAAATACTTTCAGGTTATCTGTTACAAAACCAGAACAATCCTGCGAAGATAAACTGCATCATTTTCAACTTGAGGATGCCATGTACTTGTAAGCTTCCTGTGACCCTTGCCTTATGGAAACATACTGCAGAAGCAAGAAAATTCTCCAAGTCTGGCACCAGTTTAACATACCTTTCCCTCTATCACTGAGCCTCAGCTAATATATTCCTCTACAATGAATACATACACTTAGATTTGGCCACAGCTGTGATAAATCTGAACATGGCACAGGCTGTAGGACATCAGCAGAAAGCTGGGATACAATCAGTTTCAGGCCACGAAGTCAACTTGTCTCAAAACTCACCACTATTAATGAGAGGGCATTTGTGTCCTGACCATCTTAATCACTGTGGACATCTTTGACTTGTCTACTTTGACAATGTAAATTCTTTAATAACTTCCAGCAAGAAGTATGTTTTTTCCACTTCCTCTTAGGATATTTAATTACACTTATTCCAAATCCTTGACTTTACAGATATATCATCTAATCCCAGCTGATGCTTCAGATACATATAGAGTTCTGGCTTTATACTTAGCACAGAATGGTGACAACTCAGCTCCACGGTAAACACAGTTCCAGTCTCGAGAAATTCCATTTAGTAGCATTGATTATAACTCACACATATTAGCGTGCATCACTGGAGCTTGTAGCCACCATGCTTCCAGACACAGGGGTTGATAGGAAGAACAGAAATTGGGCATAGCAAGCCTTACTGGTTCCTCTCTACTTGCCAGCCAGTCAGTGAAGAATAACTTATTCACCAAAAGCAATGCTGTCTGCATGCAGCTCCACAGGAGCCCCAGTTATCTTCCTAAGCCCACAACACCACAAAGCTCATCCCCAGTTTTACATAAAGGACAGATAGGGCTGACAGTTTCAATGTCACAGCTAGGTTTTGAGAAATTTGCCCTGTTCAGCATCTCCTCTTCTAGTGTATATAAAATTACAGTGTGTATATATATAATGCAAAGGTAGAAAAGATATGGTACCTCTGTCTCCTTTCTGACGTCCTTCATGCATGACAGAAACAACCAGACGATGGAAACTGCTCAGAAAAGATGGTGCTGCTTTCAACAGCACCTGGAAAAGACACGAAATAAAAACATCTGCGATTACATAGTAAAGGGAGTGGAGAGGGTAGAAACTATCTTTTCATTCTGCAACCTGAGCCATTTGTGCTTCTACAAATCAACCACAGAAAAAGGAAATGTTTTTCCTAACCTAGCATCAGATGTTCATAAGCAATTCACTGTTAAAGAACAACAATGCAGGCACAAGCAAAGCCGGAGAGCAACTGAAATCATGTGATTTTGAGGTTCCCAGCCTTTTAAATGACAAGCAGTACAACACACTTTCATACTAACAAGACAAAATATTTCAAAACCATACTAAAAAAAATTCTATCACTGCTGTTCTGCTCTTTCTACCTTTTTCCCCTCCTCCCACCCCCTCACAGATATACCTTGGGATGACACTGCACAATAGAGAAAAGCACTTCATGGACCCCCAGGAAGACACCACGATAGTCTTCTGTCTTCAGATGATCCAGAGGGACAGTTAGGAGAATGCCGAATGCCAATGATACGTGATGTGGATTCACGAGAACCCCTTCTCCTTGCCTTAGCAGAGCTGCTACAGTCTCCAGAATAGGTACAACTATGATGGAAATCAGGGACTGGTCCTGACAGGCCTCTTTAGTTTGCAGCTACAAGACAGGAAACAGACAAGGAGAAATGCATTAGCCACCTATCATTGGTGTTGGAACACCAGAGAACCCTAATGCTCTGACTGGAATCAATGGAACCAGACCAGTGCTAGCTGGACTGGCAGGGAGACTCCTGCACCTGAGCCATTTTCATGCAATTGTGCCCTGGGTGAGGATGCATATGATGCACTTCAAACAAACACTGCTGTGAGCATAACTGGAATGGCAACTATTCCCCAGCCCCGTGAAAACCAGCACCTCTTTGCACCTCTTCACATGAATGCAAAGATGCCGTTCACTCCTTTACAAGCATGCAGACCTATCAAAAAGGGCAGAAACTGCAAGCTTATGACTCCCAGGCATTGCACAACCAACCTCCAATAAATTCTTGCCTAGAGATACCATCCCAAGAGAAGAAAAACCTACATCACTAGGTTTATGTGCTGTACAAAGGACAGAAAACTTGGGTTTTATTAGCTTCAGTTAAGGTTCCCTTTCATAATTCAGTGAATTTATATAATTACTTTTTTATATAAGCATTTTTTTCTTTTTGTTTTGTTGCTGTTGGCTTCTGCTGCAACTCATGGCTGACGGTTATCTTTTCCTTTAGACAGAAGGAAGGACAGAAGACAGACTCTCTACTCTGCAGTCTAACAAGTTTCTCCCAAGCTCCATATTACATGGTGTAGTTCCAAAAAATTACTGTGTATAAGAAATGGATGACCTGCACACTGGACTCACAGGAGGAGATTTACTTGAGGAAGGAGGAGAAAAAGGGTCTAGACAAAAACATTCAGATGAATCTGGCATTGATTTGTTTAGTTTTTGCTCCTGTGTGCCTCTGTGCACCTTAATGTAACTGCTAGAGACTCTAACAAATAGGAGGGGTAGGTAATGAAGTTACAATAAAGAGATACTTACAGCTAAAGCTGTGATTATCTGTGGGCTGGCAAACCAGAAAGCTTTCTCTTTGTCTCCACTTAATGGGCAGCTGAGCAACAATTTGGTTAGCGTAACAGCTGACAATACTTCCTGCAGAAAGCAGACAGATCATCAGTCAGGGGTACAAGGCACACTGGCTCCTTTCAAGTACAGAAGAGCTCTTTCAAGGCCAGTGGCACTTTTGAGCATTACCAGAGCCTTGACACATGAAAGGCCTCCCACCAATACCTCTCCTTGAAAATTGTGAAGTAAGCGGTAGCTCAACAGAATTCAATACACTGAGCAGCACTGACCCAAATGTGTTTCATGCCACGTTTGTTTCACAATCAACTTACTGTACAAAAAGGCTTACATGACTTTTAAGAAAGGAAAGCCTTCTCATACAACTGCCACTAGATAACAGAGGGGAGCAGAGGCAATACAGTACACTATAAATTAAGAATGCTGCTTTTGGCAGCAGGGGTATTTTTACTTGCTAGTTGTTTATACAGACTAATAAAAGAAGCACATTGCAAGCTACATTCAGGTGGCAGGAATTATCTGTGCAGTTCAGGAATTCCAGATACACTTTCAAAAAGATGCATCAAGAATTGATGCAGCACAACAGTGTCTCTTTCTGACAAGCAAGACAGGGCTGGATAATCCCACAAATTTAATCAAAGTGTCATTCTCAAGTCACTGGGACTTTCTATGGAGCATACAGGTGACTTTTTTTTGCCAAAAGTGTTCCATACATCACTACTGGTGCTTAAGCTGCTCTGGAGAAAGGTACAGAACTTAAAAAGATCCTGAGTGGTATCTGGTTATTGCTCAGTAGTCTTTAGAGCAACAAGTATCAAAAGCACAGGTGGAGTTTTGGTTTTACTTAAAAATACTAGCATTTCTAGAAGTGCCTTTTCCTTGAAAAAAAGAGCCACAGACAAACACTGACTGCTGATGTCTGTTGTGCAAGAGCTCTGAGCAGCAAGTAGGAAAGAGCTTTCAATATGGCCTGGAACACCACAGCTGTGTAATTTCTGTTGACAATACATGGAATCCAGACTTCTGAGTCCTTAAGATGGACAGAAAGTTTCTTGAGTAGGTTTCTATGATCTTTCCACCTCTCAATTTATATACAGAACATAGCAGTCACCAAGCCCTTATCCATGTAAATTAATTTGACCTGATCACTGAACATAAAGCAGGAAGAAGAAAAAAATGTTTAACAAATGTCATTCAGCCAACAACCTTTTTTCAAGATACAGCAGCCTGTAGAAGGAAGTTGACAATATATTAAGCTCATGCCTTACTTTAGCCTTCTGTTGCCAAACATTCCTCACTTCCAGTCCCTGCAGCACCAGCCTCATTATGGCATAAAACTCCTCAGCAGAGCAGTTTCCCAGCACCTGGACAAGCACCTCTGTCAGCTCCATCTCCATACTTTGGATCACCTGGGTTGTAATTGCAGGACCTGCATATTCAAGAGACAAAAGCAATCAATTCCCCAGACAAGGACTTCCACAGGTAAGAATAGGGCAAACTGAAAATAAAACAGCTCTGTGGGTACCTTTTTAACACTCAAATACATAGAGGGCTCAATATTTTGCTTAATTCTCTCCACACCGGTGCAATGACTTGATGATCTCAAGTATATCCTACCCTCAGGTTCACAGAGCAGTCATCACACCAATAAAAAGTCTTCAGTAATACAGAAAGACTACACCAAAGCAGCTGCACAAGCCAAGGGAGCAAGCTAAACAAGCCACAGATATTTTCTACAAATGTTGGCCAGAGATCCATCACAAATCACAAAAGCATAAAGCTTTTTTTATGACTACTTAATGGCAATACAAACACTGAGATCAGGACTGTAGTTCACTTGAACAGTAGTCTCCAAAGTAGGGTGTGAACACCACAGGGTGTGCACAAGACAATTCATTGGGGTGTGGGAATTATAAGTAAAATATCTTTAATAAATATAAAAAATAACTTAAGTAGTGTTTATTTCATCTTTATCTCATGCTTTTTAAACATTTTCTGTATGTATGCTTTGTAATATACATAGTGGAGTTCAGGCTGCATGTTCAATTTTTTAGGGTTTTTTTTAATTATAGGTATGTGCAATCAAAAATGTTTGGAGACCACTGCACTAGAGCATGCCAGTAATAAGTTTGACAAATTTCAACAGTTTGAAGAACTCAAAGAGAACAGTTACACCTGTGCTGTGTTCATCTCTCTTTCTGAATGAGACAATATAAAGGAGCCATTAGGTCCCACAGCTGGCAGCAGAGGTTTTTCATGTGATCTCCAGCCCTGGCTCTTTATTTGATGAGGATAAAGGAACCAACCTGTGAATATCCCACAGAATTTATCAGAATTACCACATGGTGTTCAGTATCCTTAAAAGTGAGGTAACTTCCACTATTCTTTTAACTCACCTACCAGATACAAAAGCAGATGAGTATGTTACTGTAAGATCTGACCTGGAGCAAATCAGCTGCCTCAGTGGTGCCTACTATACCAATTACACGAGCAGGACACTGCACTTCAGCCCTACATCCAGAAGTATTACCATGTTCCAGTTACTTTCAAAATGTTCTACCAGGGATGACTAACTCAGGACCTTAACTTATTAAGATGATCCATCAGAAGATCATTACCAAATTAGATGGTGGCTGTGGTCCAGGTACTACAATATTGCCTCCTTGAAAATTTTCCTGTTACGCATTTAAAAAAGCCTGCTGTTTTAACACAAGTAAACAGATACAGACTTTTAAAGAAGCTGCATGCTTTGCTAAATGGCTTTTAACTAACAGAATTAGCAAGGGAGAAAGAGTTTCCATACCAGAGAGAAGCTTTTTTATAGCAAAAACAACCATGACTGCAGTTTCTTTTCCAGGATACAGCTCTGGCACAGAGCAGAAGACCGTCAGGAACTGCAATGCAGGCTGAAGGAACTGCAGATTACTCCCTGCACAGGGCAGCTCTTTCAGTATCTGAGAGTAAAATTCTTGGTACAGTTTAATACGGGGCCGCTCCAAAAACCCACTGGGCTCCTTCTGCCAGTCCTTCTTGACAGGATGGCTCAGATCTGCTTTGAGGAGAGTAGTGACAGATGGTATGAATGCTACAGGCAAAAGCTGGTTTGGGGTGTTACTCTGAAGACCATGTTCAACAGTTCTGACCATCTGCAAAACTACTGGTTCCAACAGAGCAGACAGCACGTCCACAGAATGCAGCTTCTTTTCTGGCAGCTGCTGGAGGTGCAGTGTGACGACATGACAGAGTGTGGTGAATGCTGTAAGCAGTAACTGCTCAGCTGCGGGATTCCAGTTTTTCCAGTCTTTGCTTTTGGCTGCACCTGCGTCTGGCCTGCAGCTCACCAGGAAAGACATGAACTTTTCCAAGTTGAGCTTCACACTTTGTCTTCTTTCAAGAATCATCTGAAGAAAGTTGTGCAAAAACTCTTGGACTTCCTGGACATACTGTGCCCAAACAGGAACATCAGTTAAGACATCAGTGAAGAATTTGCTAGCTGTAAGCTGGGAGGTCATGACAGCCTCAAGAACATCACTGGCATGTAACACCTTACAAACAGAGTTGGCATTCCTGCTAGCTTGCAGGCACCTCAGGAGGTGGAGGCAAGTACTTAAAACCTTCAGCAGTAACAATTTGCTGCAAGAGACACTAGCCCTGGTATTAACTAGCAGGGACAGCAGCACCAGGAAACACCGAGTACAGTCAGAGGGAAGAAAGCTGTCTAATTTCAGAAGAGAAACAATTTCTAACAAACCCAGGCATCTTTGTAGCTGACGTTCTTTCAGGATGACAGGGCAGCCATTTTTTGCTAACAATACTATACATTGGGCAACTTTCTCCAGTGTTTTCCAAGACAAGCTCTGCATTTTGTTTCCTGATGGCACTTCCAACAGGTCAACAGTTTTGCAAGGAGCCAAAATTTCTTCATGCCAAGGAATATTACTCACAGACAGCTGCTGAAGCGGCAGATCTACTGAATCCCTGGTAGCAGTGGGCAGCACCACAGCAAATTGATGAATAAGACGGGTCAGAAAAGCACAGTGCAGGACCTTCATTTCTGGTAGAAGAGAGCTGTGGATCAAACCAAGGGATATCTTTCCAATGCTGATGGAAGGCTCCTGGTCTGTGGCAGCTTCCTGAGCTTTGGCCAACATCAATGTCTCTAGAAGCACATTTGCAATGTACTCTACATCTTTTAAGGAAATATATGGCAACAGGATGGTCAGGTTGGACATGACGAGGTGCCAGTGTGCTGTGGGGTAGCTAAGCTCAGTTATCGCGCTGATATCTCCGTCCCACGGTTCAGACTCTCCTCTGCTCACGGTGGATCTTCCAGACTCCAGGATGAAAGCTGCAGCATGCTGCAAGGCCTGTAGGTCAGCTTCAGTCTGCATTAACATCATCTTCATTTTCTGAAGTGTGAGCAGTTCTAAGCAGTATTTACTAGTGGAGGCAAAACTATTTGCAAGTTCCATAACTCTCCCCCAACACTGCTCCTTCACACCAGGCAGGAAAGCTGAAATGCTCCAGTGCCTTGCAGCAGGTTCAGTAACAGCAATTTCAGCTGTTGGAGACACGTATTTACTGCAGCTAACACCAAACAAAGTGTCGACCTCAACCCAAGTGTAAACAAGGAGGAGAGCAGCGTCACTGGCCTTTCTTAGCCAGAGCTCTGACTTTTCTTCCTCTCTCCTAGGAGCCTGCAGCAGCTCCATCAGTGGCTGAGTTACTCCCCTCTGTATGTTCGCCATCAAACGCTGAGTGCGAAGCACCACAGGGGAAGGAGTGACATCATCCAGGCTCCTCATGTTGAACAGAAAAGCATGCAGCACCGAGCACACTGACATCAGCTTCAAGGCCATGTCAACTGACCCTTCAACAGCTGGAATGATAAGGGTCTGGCATTTCTCCACAAAGAGACACAGAATGTCCAGAATCTGGTTGGGTGGCAGTTCAAGGAGGCACTCACGAAGCTTTACTGTCAGGCCAGCAGAGAAGATGGGCGGCCTCAGTTCATCAACAGCTGGCCGGCAAATGACTGTCAGCACCTCTTCAAAGAGCCGTGGGAACTGCCTCAGCTTGGAGTAAGTCTGGAATATGGTATTGATGAGAGTCTCCTGTGGCTTCTTCGTACGTGGCTCAGAAGCCTCAGCATCAATCCAAGCCGACGACACCAAGTCATCCAGGTCTGGCTCTACTATAAGGTGGTTTAATGACATCAAGAGTTTGAGACACCTGAACCAAGCAGGGATGGAAGCTTGGGAGTGTGTCAGCAGCATCTGTGCTACCTTCCGGTAAAACCCAAACTGCACCTCCTTGTGCCGGATGCGGTCACTGGCAACATTATAGATATCATTGCTCAGCACCAAGTTCAGAAGCTGTTCCAAAGCAAGCAGCTCTGTGCTCCAGTCCACAGGGGAGAGCGTATCCCTCCTCCCCGCCTGTTGTAGGTCAGAGAGCCTGAGAGAGCCAAAAAGCCTGCTGAGCATGTGGAAACACACAAGGTGGTTTTCTGCCTTACAGTATGAGTCCAGAAAGAGCTTATACAGCAGGGACACTGAACCAGCCACAACCGCTCCATGGAGGGCAGGTTCACACAAGTCACTGCCCAGCTTGGTCTGCACTGTGTTGACCGGTAGCAAAAGAGTTTTCAAAGCTCGTTTCTTCTTCTCCTGGGGTTCCTGCTCTGGCAGCAGCTCTTCTTTGTAGGATGAGAAAAGCTCAGGCTGAAATAACCCAGCCTGCAGCAAAGTTTCTATTTGGTTTCGTACTTCCCGGCTCAGGTGCTGACGCACATGGTTATCATCTGCTTGTGTCCAGCTCCTCACAGTCAGAAAGTGCCTCAGAAGCAAACATGGCTGGAGCAAGTGACTTGTCACTTGCCCAAATACACGGTTTGGGTTGGTTTGCTGCCTCTGGATCAGGAGGTACTGAGCAAAGGTGAGCTGGAGGACGGTGAACAATTGGGAGCCCACAGCATCATCAGAAGCCAGCTGCTGACACGCCAGCTTGGACAGCTTGCTGAGGAGATCAACCAAAAGCTCACACTTTGCTGTGTAAACGATGGACAGCAAAGGAGTAGAAAGGATGCCACTGCAGCAGCTCAGCACTGTGCCAATGTTCTGCTGTGTTTTTTCAGAACAGGCCTCCAATAACCTTTTGTTTATGACCTGAAGATGGGGAGAAAAGAACAAAAACAAACCCCAAAAACCAGTCAATTTAGCATACAAAGATAAAGCCCATCATAATAAACCAATACCACCTTCTGTGAGCTGTGGCTGCAAGCAAGGGGGACATGCCAACAGCTGCTGCTGGGCTTCTCACATTATAGGTCTCAAACTAGAAGCTCCACTGTCCCTGCACTTGTTTGTAGCACCAGATGAGCGAGGAAGCCCTCATGTGTGCTACTGGCAACAGCATAAGACTATCCATACTTGATCCTAATAGGTCATCCTGCAGAAATGGAGTAGGGGTAAATTTCTTCCCTTCTTGAATGGTCCCCAAAATTATGCTCCAAACAACAACAAACCCACGCACAATACACATCCTTGCTCTGATACAGGGAGCTTATTTAGTGAGAATGTCCATGACTCAATGTCATCTTTATATTTGAAAATGAGACAGTTTCTGGTGCTGATATCTGGAATGTGAAGGACTGTTCTCTTTTCTCTTTGAGGGATACACATTTCTAGAGAAATAATGTTGCATTTCTTTTCCTTTTCTCAAACTTTGTGTGGATTTCCCTGTTTTCCCCTTTGATCCACTTTTCACTTGCTCCCTTTTCTCACCTTCAGATAATGTCTGCAAACAATTTGAGTAACAATTTACAAATTGTTTTTGTTATTTTGTTAAAAACCTCACCTGTCCCCTTACACCTTATTGTGGATGGTTCATCTCCTCCGCTGGAACACTGTTGGACTAAAACAGACCCTTAAATTCTTTCCACTGGACCCTCTACCACCTCTGCCCTTGGTGTTCAGAGTACCCTGTCCTGTACCTCTGACCTAATCTTCATTCAGACAGGTTTTCATACCCAGACCATGTTTAAATTTGGCACACTTTCTGCATAACATCTCTGAAGCATAGATTTCATCCAAACGGTTCTCCGTACTTCACAGTTCAATTCTGCATGTAAAGACAATCTTTTCTTGCTTCCCTTCAATCTGATCAAAACTGAAAGGGTCATTTTCCCAGTCATTTTCACTGCCTTTGCAGCCATTCACTAATTCTGCCATTTTTAACCTTAGTGCTTCACAAATACAAACTGTATTGCAGGACAGAAATAGAGAAACTTTGAGGACAGGTCCTGCAAGCTATCAGATTAATACATATTTCATGTAACATCTGACGCTGTGAGGAAGAGTCAAGTACTGTAAAAGATACATACTGCTATCCAGAATGTCACCAGATATCCACAGTTATAGTTACCTGTGCAATTGAAAAACTGAGACCAATTGTCTTCCCAGTCTTTAGAAGATCCTGTAGTCTTTTACTATGGATAACATTGTCAAGATATGCCCAGAGTTTTTCAACAATTTCATCCTCCAGTTCAAATTTCTTGCTGTAGTTTGAAACCAATGCATGGCTTACCCAGTCGAGTAAAACCTGTTAACAGAAGGGAAAACAAGAAATCTTTAATAAATCTTTAATAACCCCCAAGGAAAACCAGGACAAAAGCAGTACCTCTTCACAGTTACAGTGTTTGTGCCTTGAGAACTGTGCTACATCCAAGCAGAAGAGACTCTGAGCGAGCAGAGAAGTCTTCCCCTGAAGGTTTCATCTCCTAAGAGCTTACACTCTGTACCTAATGTTGGCCCTGTGCTCACATGTACCATTCCAAAACAGTTTTCAGGAGTGAACATCTGAAGTCTGACAACATTCTAATTCTAACGATACTGGTTAGCAAATACAGTCTTTTAAATCAGTGCTCAGAGAATCAGCTGTTTTTCACTTTCTGACAGTTGCTATTCCACTCACATTCTTCTCTTCAGATGTTTAAATTCACTACCTAGAAATGCAGGCCTAGGAATTTAGATGGGTGCAAACTGGAAAAGGCTGAAATTTACTAGTTACTGTTTAAAAGCCGAAGTTATAGCGTATGGCTAAGTTTAATATTCTAAGCAACTGAAATACAAGAACCCAAAACATAGATCTCGGATGTGCAAACCCTAGACCCCACAGTACCACCAGGGCTGGAGGAATAGGACAAGACACCCCTAACCCAGGGAAACACTACAGAGACCTTCAAGAAACAGGGTCAAAACAAAAGACTTAGGAGACAGGGTGAGTTTCATAAAGAGAAAACCAAATCACCTTCCGAGCAGCAGTCCATTAATCTGCTGTGTGCTCTTTGCTAATGCATGAGTTCTGAGCACCAGAGAACAGATACATGGCTACAGTCAGTCCTCCCACTCTGAAGTGCTTGTTTTTAACTATGACCAAAAGCATCTAACTTTGGAGCGTCCTGTACGGGACATAATACCAATGGCAATGACAGCTCTGAAGACAGTGATTTCTCATCTCTCTGAGACACAGAACACAGGCATCACCCTTTCTACAAGAAAGCTTCTTCCATCCTGCACTAATGCAGGTCCTTGCGCTAAAGCTACCTGCAATATGTTGTTATAAAAACATTTCATGTAAAGACAAAGAAATTGAGAGCTGATCACAATCCTAAACCAGCGCTACATTTACAGTGCTATCAGCTAGCTAAAAGCTAGGTCTGGATTTTAAGAATTGATTCATCCACAGCAGCAATCCGCCATCGGTATTTTCTTCCTTCATCACTGTTCACCACAAAAAAGTACTCACTTGCTCCTTATTAGGCAGGACGCACTGGTGAGAAATCCACGCGAACCGGGCTAGTTTGAGTTTGTCCTCCCAAGAAGTCTTGGCGCTTTTCAGCTTCAGGTAAATCCCGGAGTAGATCGCTGCCATGGGGGCGGCACGTGGGGACAGCGAAGAGGCAGACACGCGTCTGGAAGAAACGCCAAGCAAAGAAAAGGCGGTCGGACGGGCAGCGGCCCCGCATCCCGACCCGCACCCACTCACCCACGTGGCACCGCTCGGGGCCCAAGCGCCCCCTCCACCCGCCAGCCGCCCACGGCCGCGCTCCCCAGCGCCCAGCTCTCCCCCACCAGCCCCCAGTCCCACTCGCCTTCCCCTCCGCTCGCAGGGACGTCGCTACCCGCTCCCCGCACCCGGTACGGCAAGGCCCTCCTCGCCGGCCCCTGTCCCCGCCA